>AWOL01S0070418.1:0-27529 GCA_000715115.1 Nicotiana otophora | reverse complement strand
ACATTTATTTGAAGGGCTTGATTTAATTGGGTGTAATTGTGTTTATTAATTGTTGAGTGATATTAATGGTATTCTTGTTGTCTGTTGTGCATATCACTGGTTGTTTTATCCTGCCTTTATGATTATTTATTTCCTATTATTTTGTATATTATATTGCACATGTTATTAGACTAGTGAGTGTCTTGACTGTACCTCGTCTCTACTCCATTGAGGTTAGTCTTGATACTTACTGGGCACCGCTGTGGTGTGCTCACTCTATACTTCTGCACATTTTTGTGCAAAGCCAGGTATTGAAGATAACGGACTTGAGCAGAGTTAAAGCGGGATCGTAAGGATTCAAGGTAGAGCTGTTTGGTTGTCGCAGTCCCTTGGAGTCTTTTCATTTCATTGTACTGTTAATTTGTAATCAAACAATATTGTATATTCGGTCTTTGTGATCATTCTATGTCTTCAATTGGAGTTCGTGACTCAGTATTACCAGTCTTGAGAGGTTGTATATTGTAATTATTTCTGCTGTTAGTTTTGATTATTTATTTAATTAAAAAAAAAAGCTTCAAAAAAATGCAATCGAAATCGGCTTACCTAGTCTTAGATACTAGGTGTCATCACGACTCCTGTGGTGGGATTTTGGGTCGTGACATACCCTTAGATGCTTCACCTTCATTGACTTCCAGGAAAAAACACGGATAATTTTATCCTTTTGATGCTTTATCCATGTATACATAAATTGATTGTCACACCCCCTTTCTACCCCCAAAATAATATGTGTGTTGTGTGGATTGTGGGTTAAAGAGTTTTTCCAATTAAAGTGACTATTTTGAAATAAGGATTATTTTGTTATTCAGAGTCGCCACTTGGAATTGATTTTTGATGTTCCAAGTCACCTTTTATTTGAATCCCTAATCAAAGGAAGGTTTGACTCTATTATTATTGGTCTGCGAAAATAAAGTTCAGGAAAGGAATTCTGTTGACCGAAAAAAAGGCGTAAGGCATTCCCCGAGTCCCGTGATTCTAGCATGGTCGCTTTATTGACTATATTTGGCTTATATTATTTTTGAACAAACTATGCTTTAATGGATCTTCATGCTTTGCCTATGTCTTCTTTTATTGTTGATGACTTTATTAAACTCAAACTAGGACGAGCATCCCCTACCCTAGCTTACACTAACCAAGACGAGTATCCTCGACCTTAGTTCATGCGTCGCGCCTAGAATTGGAGCCTACTCGAAGTTAATTAAAATAACAACTTTTATTTATTAGAAAGAATTGGAACAAGACGTGTCCTCGCGACCTTACTATTTTATTTATGTCTTTATTCTGAAGCGAGTCTTCCCGACATCGGTTAAGACAAAATTATTTATTTTTGTTAAATCTATTACTTTGAGGTTTAAATTATGGGAAAATATTCTTTAACGTGAAAGAAAATGACTCTTTGTAGCTTAATAGTAGTAAGACAACATATACTATGGATATTGAACCTTACTTAAAACCTTATTCGTATTTTTATTGCTATTAAATAAGTGATGTAACTAGTATAAATCAAACCTTTTAAGAAATTTATATACCTGCATTTGCGCCTAAGATTTGCCTACCACTAATTATTTTATTGGATTATTTGAATTAAACCAGCATTGTTAGTGAAAAAAAAAAAGAAGAAGCTGATTTTAATTATTGACAATCATGGCCAGCACTTGGATTTGATTGGCAGTGGGCTGCCTTGAAAGGATATGGGCCACCTTAGTCAAATTATTAGATTAATTAGTATGACAGTCGCTTTCGATAATTTCAACTCAACTTTTCATCAAACGAACTTAAACACAAAATATTGAAGTCATATGTTCGTTGAATTAGAAAGAGAAATCTTTTCTTGTTTCGAGATTATTTCCTTCACTGCTACATTTAATTCATTCACTACCAAACCTTCCATTCTAAGTGAGATCAGCCAAGTAAATTTCCAATTCTTTTAACTATTTAACATGACTCCAAGAGGATTAAACTGATGATGTTAAGAGCATGGATTACCCATATTTTATGCATTTATTCAAACTAACTGCAAATAAAAGAAAAAGGATGAACAAATCAAAACAAGAAAAGTATTTGCAACCTACTGACGGAAAGAAGCTAAGAATTTAATTTGAGAAGGAAGGAATCAGTTAATATGAGAATATAGTCCCCGCTGAGCTCCATTTATGTATGTAAAAATTAGGTGAAAATGGGGGTTCAATCTTCACGATTTTAAGAAAAAGGTGGCGGGTGGGATTTCTTAGATCTACTATTCGTGGAGTTTGAGGGGGTTTTGAAAGATTCGGTTTGAGGATATGGAAAGAGGAGGTGTTGGGGGTTACATGGTGAAATTTTGGGGTCATTTGGAGGTTGGCCGTCGCTGGTGAGCGATTTCCGGCGGGCGGCAACGGTGGTGGGGGCAGATATGGGAGAGAGAAGAGAGAGGAAGAAGAAAAGAATTACTGAAAAAATGAGGGCATTTTTCAGTTTTTTGAGGCTTTAAATACCTCTTGAGAGATCAAATATGGACCATTAGATCATGGAGTGATCAATGAGTGAGATTTGATCTTCGGTCACTTAATGAAACAACAAAGTTTTGAGGCAAAACTACGTCGTTTCAGACCCTTTCAAGGGCAGCCACTTTCTCTTTCAAATTTAGCCCAATTTCTTCCTTAATCCTACTTATTAAACTAAATTTACACAAACAAATAAATTAATTAAGTAACTTATTCAAAAGATCAATTAACTAGATTAATTCACCAATTGAATAGTTAGTTAATTCCTAAAATGCACAAATGAAGAAAGAACTATTTTTTTTGGTATTTGTATGATAGGAAATATGCAATCAAAGACACAAAAATTGGGAAAATAATTAAAGTAACAAAATACTAATGACTTTAGGAGGTGTTAAAATAGTGCAAAAATTAGGTATTCACATTGATTATTCATGTTGTTGTTGGTATTACTCCCACTTGTTTGGATGCTTGTTCCATGTTGTATTGTATCATATTGTTGTTTTAAATATAATATTTGTTATAATTGTTAGTTAAATTTTATAGTATCGTATCCTTAAATCTGTCGTTGCGTAACGATGAAAAGTATCACTTTATGAAACGATCGATTTGGTGTGGTCGCGTTGTTACTTTATTTTTTCCCTCATCTTGCCCTTCTTTATTATTAAATAATCTTATTTTATCCTTTATCCTACCTTTTTAGATAATAATTCTACCTTGTACCTTACTTTTTCTTTATAACAATTCTAGTTTATTCTTCATATTGTTGGTGCATGATATCATAAAACAACATCAAACAATACAATCTATCCAAACATTGTATACATCAAAACGATACAGTAGAATACAATACAATATTATACGACACATTAAGAAATAATGCATAACAATCATCCAAACAAGCTATTATTGCACCAATTGGTATATTAAGTTATGCATCCTACCAAACAACCTCTTACCATTCTTTCTTATTTTCCTTTTTTTTTTTGGTTTAAAGATAAAATGTTGGTGAGTGAATGGTATCAGCAAAAATCAATATTTAGGTAGGGACTATTTTGTGCTCACTTACCACTCACTTGTAAGTGCATATAATGTGGACACTGAATATTTATTTTCCTTTCACATTTCTTCTGAAACTCTAGGAAATAGCAGGGAAAAAGCTGTCAAAATGTTGACTCAAACAGTGAGTGTGGTTGCTTGACTTTTTATTAGTCCCTTCTCTTTTTATTCAACTTTACATGGACTTTGAAGTTAGGGTCAAAAATGGACTAAGGTTGTTATTTCCACACGTTTCCATTGGGCTTTTCATCCTATTTCCTAAAAAACATTTACTTCAAATTTAGTTAACCATTACTGAAGTTTTAATTTAATTACAACTTGAGATACAATTTACTAATTCTATACAAATTAATATTAATTAAGTATCCCTTGATTATAACCTTTAATTTAGTAACCGAATCCCACACATTTATTAAATTGGAATGTATTTTGTGTATGAACATGTATACTGAACATTTATACTGCCTAACAAAGAATAATTTTAATTTAAGGAATTTCATATACATTGAAGGTCCCAAATATTAGGCCAAATATATTAATGAGAGTTGATTTTAAAGTCTTAAATAGTAGGAATAATAACTTAAATTATAATTTTATCCAATATAAACTTAGTTTTTAAAAGATGAAAAGGGCGAACAACATTTCATTAAGGGCTTTTATATTTTTAATAGAGAAAATGCATAATTACCCTCTGACCTATAACGGGATTCTCAACTACACACTCTACCTTTGCGAGGGTTCTAATACCCCCTAAGCTATAGCTAAGTAGAATCATTTGTACCCTTAAAGCTCAGAGTGAGTGTATTTCACTCTCCCTGGGAGAGTGAGAAGCAAGAAAAAATAATTTTCAGATTTTTCTTTTTTCTTTTTTATATTTTTAGTGAGATATATAATTTCTTACTTTTTTTCTTTTCCTTTTCCTTTTCCTTTTCCTTTTTCTTTGTCTTTTCCTTCTTCTCCTCCACTTCGCCATTCCCGTCAACAACATACATCACTCATCATCGATTTTTATGGCCTTCTTCTTTAATTATTTCGGTTAGTCTTCTTCCTCTTTCTCTCCCTCGCAAACACACAAATCACACTTTTATTAAAAAAAAATATATACATACGTAAAGCAAAACCACTCAGATCTGGAAACATCCATCACCGAAAAATCTTTTTTCTGCCGGAAAAAATAGAGTTTTTGAAATTTCAAATCTGAAGAAGCCTTTTCTTACCCAACAGGCACATATATATTCACGTAATTCACCACACTCGCCTTTTAATCATAAGAGCCACTATTTTTATGCCCCCACAATTACCAGTGATAGAAACCATCCAAAACGCTACCACCACAATAGCCATTTAAAGCCTCAAGCCTAACTTAGCAGCAAAGAAAAAAGAAAAAAAAAGAAGAACAGACCAGGGGCCAAAATTAAAACATGGGGTGAAATTTTGTTGTCTAGTTTGGTGGTGATGAGAGTAAATAAAAAAAAACAATAAGGGAAATAAAAGAAAAATATTTTTTTATGAAATATACACTTGTCTAGGGCGTGTACTTCACCTCCCAGGCTCCCATCAGAAATTTGGTTGTAGTATTTCAAGGATGGATTTATTCTAATTTAAAATAGTTCGGGGGATAATAAGACCCTCGAAAAGGAAAAATATGTAGTTGAAATTTCGGTCATAGGTTGAAATTTATTCTAATTAGTTATAGTAGGTTATCACTTTATTATCCAGGTTACCAGTGTTTGAGCAAAAAATATAGATATTGGTTCAACTAATTAAATTTATATAGATGAGGGTTAATCTTAGCTAACAATAATATCCCTAAGATGGATTTCTCGAAAATGCAACAAATATTATGTAAGTGTATTTGAATAACGGCGGCAGTTGTGCAATAAATATTCTAAAAATCAAAGGCAATAATGTATCGTTCAATATCAATGAATAACGATAAATGGCATTTAAGTAAATAGAATGAATGAGTCACCCAAGAAATGATGGAATCAGTGAACGTTCTTTCTGCCAATGATGAGTGATGGACAATCCATTGAATATCTGAATTATTCTCGGATCTACTGGATAAGTGAAGACAAGAATCTTAGTGAAAATGTGATGTTTGTATACTAGCAACGAGATCTGATTCTCTTTTTCAAGTCAAAGTGTATTTTTACAAATGAATATCACATGTCCCATATCATTGTGCCTTTTTCAATTTACTGGGAATATGTTCCTAAAAAAATCCTAATAGTACAAGTGTAGAGAATATCCACTAGAATATTTTGTTTAATGTCCTATCTTGAAAATAGTTGTTATAACTCTGCCAAAAGTACTCGACCTCGGCCTCGACCCTTGTTGACTCTTCGACTTCGGTCCTTGTTGCTCTTTGACCGCATACTTCGCTGCTTTTTGGGTCATTTCGACAAACGAAGACCTGGTAACTCTCCCCCAATATTATCTTGGCTTAAATATTCTAAAGATAGATTTTTACCCATATAGTTAATCCCTCCGCTTATTGAGGCCGGCTCAGGCGGGTTTGATGAGCGGATCATGTTATTTGTGGTCGAGCTAATTAAGTGAGCTATGTGGGTTGTGGTGGTTGCAGCGAACAGGCAGCGTGGCCCTATGTGGGCCACACATTTCAAACGCTTTGATTTTCCCGGGTGATTTGCTAGAGTTATGCTGCCCACGAGTTAGGATGACGTCATGATGTCATGCGTTATTATGACACATGTTCCCGATGCGTCGCTTTGTTTTTCATGTGACCTATGATTAGACCTGCCGCTTTGGTTCTTGTGCCAGTAATGATGAACCATTTTTGGTTTCGGTGCCAAGACCTTTCTCTTGCTCTCTTCTCCTCCGAACTTCTCTTCTTTGTTCTAGTGATTTATATTGTTCTCAACTCCTCCTTGTTTGATACCTCTTTTCCTTGCATTGAATCATGTCTAACGTACCTTCTGCGTCTGGTGAGGGAAGTCGCGTGGCTCCCTTGGCAGTGGTGTTTCCCTTTCATGAGGAAGGTGCTTTCGCCATTGCTGAGAATGAAACATTCTTGTCATTGGAGAAGATAGTCCTGCATAATTCCCATTCCAGGTCCGACCTTACTAAAGTACCGGATGCTGCGCCTGAAGCTTTTAAATCGATGATGACACCTAAATAAATGGCGAAGATCAAGGACAAATTTGGCCTTCCTAACCATGTTGAGGGGATCCCGGTCGAAGGGGACGTGGTACGGGTACACCGCCCTGTGTACTGCGTCCTCTATGCCTATCCTTTACCCATCGTCTATTCTCTCCCTCTCCTCCTGCTAGTGGAGGAATTTTGTCTCCACTACGGTATTTGCCCAGCTCAGATTGCACCATACGTTTATAAGGTGATAAAGATGTTGGCCAAGTTTGCCGAGCTAGCCGGGGTCGAACTGACACTATGACTCTTGATACACTTGTTCGCCCCCGGCTTCTATAGGGGGACGATGTTGAATCTTCTCCACCAAGGAGGCAAGTGATTGGTGATGAAGATGGACTACAATGCCAATCGTCAGTTCTGGCTTAACTTCTTCTTTGTCAGGACTGAGGACGTCGTGACCAACGTCAATGGCTTCCCTAAAGCTTGGAACTACGTGCGTGCTCCGTTTCCTTATATTTTTACTTTTGATTCTGAATGATGATGATGATTGTTTTTTGTTTTCCCTTTGGTAGCCAACAATCATCCTCATTCTTTGGCCTCTTATATTTCTGACTAGGTCAAGCGAATCCTTCCTCACTTCTTAGGGATCCGTGATTGGCCAAGTTTTTTCATGAAATTTGGGCTTGCTCTCCCTTCAACTAGTAATTTCCTTTCTTTAATATTTGCCACTCCGTCTTCTTTTATATGCAGATTTATTTTGCTGACTTAGTACTGTCCTTCTCTCAGGCAGGGGTTATTGGAGGAACTGGGCACCGGTGCCTTCTTTCCGTAAGGCGGTTGCTGTCTCCTCGACTTTAGCTCCTGTTACAGCTACTGCATCTCCCATTCCGATATTGACCTTGGCTATCGTAACTCGGGAGCCTGTCTCTGTTCTTTCCGCGACTCCTATCTCCCAACTTTATTAGCTAATTGACGAGGATGACGTCTCGCCTAAAGATGGTAGTTTAATGCCTCATAAGAGGAGGGACATAGACATCTAGGGAGAGAGGCCTTCCATGATCGATGTAGGAGATTGTGGCCTTGTCTTTCAGGGGACGGCCACAATGCATATCGGGGAGATCCCAGAGGCACGTCCCGAGGCCCCAAATTTGGATGGGGGACATGGTCGAGGGCGTGTTGAGTAATGGCGACCCTTTCTTCCGAGGCGCAAAGAGGCCTCATCCTCCGGGGTCGCGGTGACATACCTTCTTTGAATGATGATAAAAGGAAGGTTGTTGCTGAGGAGGATATTGGATCTGATTTCGAAAAGGATGTGGACGAGCTAAGGATGATTGACGAGGGGCTGACTCAACTTGAAGTGAGGTTGGATGGGGGCTCCAGGGCTATTGCGATCCTGATGAATCGTAATCTTCTTGTGAACACCGAGGAGATAATCCCCTCACTTGTCCCTCTCTGTTATGAGATCGAGGGTACAACCCTTAATACTATAGACGATAACATCCTGTCAAATAACATTGTTGGTCTCGCCCTTCGGGTAAGTGCATTTTGTTGTTCGTTACTTTCCTTGGGTTTTGTTTTTTCGTAGGCTCTGACTTCCTTCGTTTGTTTTGTAGACGGTTGTCTTGGAGATTGAGAGTGCTTGTAGGGAACAGAGATGCAAAGACATTTATGTGAAGTAGAAGGATAAGTACTTCAGGTGCCTTGTGAAGTACCTCTCCGATGCCAGCTCTGCGAGAACGGCGATGTGCGCCAACTGAGGGACGACTTAAAGGCAAGATACGAGGACGTTGAGGAGTAAAGAAGAAGATATTGAGCTCAGCAAGGAGGTCTAAGCCCAGTGCAGTGATCTCCAAGCTTAGGTAGTCTTGCTGCGAGGCCAGCTTGAGGAGCGTCAATTCAGAGAGGGGGCTCTTAGTGGCGAGATCGCCGAGAAAACTGAGGAGCTAGAGAAGGTGGAGTCCGCTCGGTCGGAGGCTATGAGGAAGGTGGAGTCTCTTGAGGTGGTGATTTGAACTCTCTATTTTGGGCGAGAAAATGATTTAACAACGGCAAGTCTTAAAGAAGAGTGGCTCGATGAGAGGACAGGGGATTTGGAGAAAGAGACATTTGATCTTTACGATCGAGTTGCTGCTTTGGAGGACGAGAATGCAAAACTACTTGAACAACCCTCTTCGTCTGCAACTTCCAGCTTCCCCAATATTTCTTGTGATTTGTACGAAGAGTGGATTCATGCCGAAGCCCGACTAGATGTGCTTTGCGAGTTGCATGTAGCGGGCTCTATTTTTGCTACAGACTTTGAGGGTGCTCGTATCAAAGCTCGCGAGGCTCGGATTGCATGTGGTTATGATTCAGCTACTCCTCGTCCTGGTGAAAAGATGAGGGCGACGAGGACGCTATAGACCGCCTTGAGGATGAGGCTCGGTATGACTCCATATAACCTCAATTCGAGGATGATGAGGGCACTAGGGGTCGAGATGGTAAGGGCATTGGTGGTCAGGGTGGTGATACCGTTGAAGGCGAGGATGGTGAGGGAGCTGAAGGTCATAATGACGGTGATCAATAATTTTTTTTTTGATTTTCTGTGTATTGTTTGCCGGTGTCTTCACGAGCCTTTTGTAAGTAGTTAAAGTATATAAAACATCATAGTTGTTCCTTGCATTCCATTCCTGCAGTTTATTTTCTATACTTGCGTATATTGTTTGCTTCTATTATTTTCTTGTTTCGCTTTTGCCCTTATTGGTGTTGTCATTTAGCTGGTTGTGGCCTTAGAGCCGAGTGTTCATAGATCGCGTGTGTTTATTTATTGAGATGTGGCTGAGGGCCGATAAGTGTTTGTTCGAACGAGGTCGAACATAACCTTTCGTTTAAATCGCGGCCGAGGGCCGGTAGGTGTTTGTTCGAGCTTAGTCTAACATAACCTTTTGTTAAGTCGAGGTCGAGGGCCGGTAGGTGTGTTTTGAACTTAGTCGATCATAATCTTTCATTAAGTCGAGGTCGAGGGCCGGTGGGTGTTTGTTCGATCTTATTCGAACATAACCTTTTGTTAAATTGCGACCGAGGGCCGGTAGGTATTTGTTTTGAGTGGGGTCGAACATAACCTTCCATTAAATTGCGATCGAGGGCCGGTAGGGTATTTGTTCGAGCGGGGTCGAACATAACCTTTCATTAAATTGTGGCCGAGATCCGGTAGGTGTTTGCTCAAGCGGGGTCGAATATAACCTTTCATTAAATCGTGGCTGAGGGCCGGTAGGTGTTTGTTCGAGCGGGGTCGAACATAACCTTTCATTAAATAGCGGCTGAGGGCGGGATGGTGTTTGCTCGAGCGGGATCGAACATAACCTTTCATTAAATTGCAGCTGAGGGCCGGTAGGTGTTTGTTCGAGAGGGGTCGAACATAACCTTTCATTAAATTATGGCCGAGGGTCGGTAGGTGTTTGTTTGAGAGGGGTCGAACATAACCTTAACACGAGAATTTGTGTGCTGATAAATGTAAGTTTCTTATTGCTTTGACATTGTTGCTTTGGTTACATACTTGAAGAAAATTATAAATTTTGGGTGTTGGCTGGCTTTCCAGTCCTAGTCCCTTCATTGGTTGACATGAAGTGTATTGAGAGGTCGAGAAAAAAAATTGTAACAATGATCCTACCGTCGCGTGCTTCGACTCGAAGTGTTCTCTTCACTGCCTCGTTAAAAACCTCCTTGAGAAAACCCAAATGGGATAAAACTCAAGTGAGGGAAAAAGGAGTGCGACTTGGGGGACACTTTTTCTCTCAGAAGTTGAAGTATTTCAGGTGGCTGATGTTCTAGTTGGAATGAGCCCTTGTTCGCTTTGGATGTGATTTTGTATGGACCATACCAATTCATTCCCAGCTTGCCTTCCCAGGGGTCTTTGCTCGCTTGAGTTTTGGCTTTCAGTACGTAGTCCCCGACTTTAAGTGGTCTGACCATTGCTTTATTGTTGTAATAGCATTTTGCTTGTTGTTTTTGGGCGACCATTATTATGTATGCCATATCTCTTCGTTCGTCGATTTTGTCGAGTTCCTGCCTTCTACCCTCATCCTTACTCATGCCGCTTTCATGGGAGTACCTTAGGCTGGGTTCTCCTATCTCGACCGGTATTACTGCCTCGGTCCCATAGACCAGAGAGTAGGGCGTCTCTCCTAAGCTCGTCTTCGAAGTTGTTCAGTAGGCCCATAATACTTCTGGTAGTATTGTTGGTCACAATCCCTTAGCGTCTTCGAGCTTTTTCTTCGTGATGTTTAGTATGTATTTGTTGGAGGATTCTGCTTGCCCGTTACTCGCTGGGAGATATGGAGTTGAGAGTATACTCTTGATACGTCATTTCTTGAAGAACTCGGTGGCTTTCTTTCAGTGAACTAGGGTCCGTTGTCACAGCTGATTTCCTTGGGTAGGCCGAATCGGCAGATTATGTTTCTCCATATAAAGATGATTACTTCATGTTCCTGTAGTTGGGCGAATGCTCCTGCTTCCACTCATTTAGAGAAATAGTTAGTTAAAACCAAAAGGAATCATACTTTACCTCGCCCTACTGGGAGGGGGCCCGTGATGTCCATTCCCCATTTGATGAACGAATAAGGGGAGGTGACTGAGTGGAGGTGTTCGTCTGCTTGGTGAATCAATGGGGCATATTTTTTGCACTGTTTGTATTTCCTTACGAAGTCTTCGACATCCTTTTTCATGGTGGGTGAATAGTATCCCGCCCGTATGAGGCATCTGACCAGTGCTCAATTACTGGAGTGAGCTCCGCAATGACCTTCATGGACTTCTTCGAGCATGCGCTGAGTTTAGTTTGGGCCCAAACATTTCGCTAGAAGGCCACCGTGGGTCCTCTTGTATAGGTCGCTATGGAGGAGACTGTATCTGGCTGCCTGCATGCTTAGTTTCTTAGCTTCCTTTTTGTCGCCTGGGAGTGTGTCGTCCTGCAAATATGCGATAATACGATTGCTCCAGTCCCAAGTCAAGTTTATGATTTTTACCTCGATTTGGTCTAGTGATGACTTGAGGTGGTGGACTACGCTTTTATCTTCGGTTGTGATGCTTTTGGTGGCTGTGGCCAGTCTGGCGAGGCCATCTGCTTCGGCATTCTGTGCTCGTGGGATCTGATCGAGCTGGCATTCGTCGAAGACAGGCAGTGGCTTGCCGATTTCAGTCTGGTATATTTGTAACCTTTGATGCTTGGTTAGAATAGTCCCATGTGACTTGGTTGACTACGAGCTGGGAATCACATCGAAGTTTCAACCATTTCTCCCCATACTTGAGTGCTTTCCTTAACCCTACAATTACGACCTTATACTCGGCCTCATTGTTAGTCATATCCGGACACCTTATGGACTAACGAATTACTTCTGTTGTTGGGACCTCGAGTACGAGTCTCAATCCTGACCCTGATACGCTGGATACGCCATCAGTATATAGGACCCAGATGTCTTGTGCTTGGAGGGATGCTTGGGCGACTTTCTTTTCGACTTCAGGCATTATTTTTGCACTGAAGTCAGGAAGCACTTGTGAATTTATCACCGTTCGTGACTGGTATGTGATATCGTTCTCGCTTAGCTCGATGTCCTATTTGGCCAGACTTCTCGATAGCTCGGGTTTATGCAAAATACTTCCCAGGGAAAGGTTGTGACGACCGAGATGGGGTGGAATTGGAAATAAGGTCTAAGCTTTCGTGAAGCTACGACCAGGGCCAGAGCCAATTTTTCGAGGTGCGGGTACCTCGTCTCGGCGTCGACGTGTGTTTTACTATTGTAATAAATGGGATATGGCGTACCTTTGTTTTCTCGGATCAGGATTGCGCTTACCGCTACCTCAGAGACGGCTAGATAGACGAGGAGCTGCTCCCCTTGTTCGGGTTTTGAAAGTAGGGGCGGTGATGATAGGTATACCTTCAGTTCTCATAGAGCCTGGACACACATGAGAGTCCATTTGAGGCTATTGTCCTTATTTAGTACGCCATAAAGTTTGTGGCATCTATCCGACGACCCGAAATAAACCTTGATAGGGTGGCGATTCGCCCAGTCATCCTTTAGACTTGCTTTTAGGTGGTTAGGAGTTTTGGCATCCCCTCGATGGCTTTGATTTGATATGGGTTGACCTTGATCCCTCATTGTGACACCAGAAAACCCAAGAAAGTTTCTGAGGCTACGCCAAATGCGTATTTCTCTGGGTTCAGCTTCATTCCGTATCGTCTGAGTATGTCTAAAGTTTCTTTCAAATGATCGATGTGATCTATTGCCTTTTCGGACTTGACCAACATGCCGTCTATATTTACCTCCATGATCTTACCGAGCTGGTATTTGAACTTCTTTGTCACCAATCTTTGATAAGTATCCCTCACGTTCTTTAGTACAAACTGCATGACCCTATAGAAATACGTTCCTTGGTGGGTGATGAACGTGGTATTCTCCTGATCTTCTTCCTCCATAAGAATTTGGTTATAGCCTGAGTAAGCGTCCAAGAAACTCAATAGTTCGTGCCCGACTATTGCATCAATGAGTTGGTCGAAATGGGGTAGTAGGAACAAACTCTTTGGACATGCTTTGTTTAAGTCTGTGAAGTCCACGCACATCCGCCATTTCCCATTTTTCTTTTTCACCATCACTACGTTGGTGATTGGGGTACTTCGATTCCCCGATGGAGCCGTTTTCTAACAGTTTTCCACCTCCTTGCGGACTGCATCGTTGATGGCGGAGTTGAATTTACGTTGACCTATATTACTGTGGGTGGAATGGGTTGACATTTAATTTATTTGTGGCAATTTATTTTGGGATGCCCGGCATATCTGCATGGCTGAAAGCAAATAAATCTGCATTAGCTATTAAGAATTGACTGAATTTACCTAGTTCCTAGAGTTTGCAACAGATATAGGCTTTCTTGTTGTGGTCGTTGAGGTCCAATTGAATGGGGTTGAGGTCTTCTATGGTCGAACCTGCAGTTTCGACCGTGTTGGGATCCATGATGACGTCCCCGCTCTCATCTTGCTTCGACCTCGACCCTATTGATTGCTATTCCTCTTTTTCTTTGTCTTTTCTCTGATGGGTGGCCGTGCTATCTAAGGCAATGCGGTAGTATTCCCGGGACGTGCACTGTTCCCCGCGTATGCTGAATATTCCCCATGGAGTTGGAAATTTAATTATTTGGTATAGGCTGGAGGGGATGGCTCTCATGGGATGTATCCATAGTCGCCTCACTATGGCGTTGTACGCACTGGCCTGGTCTATGATATGGAGTGTCGTCTCTAGAGTCACGCCAGTGGCCTGGGCAAGGAGTGTAATTTCCCCGGATGTCCGCTAAACATCGGCATCCGACTCGTTGAGGATGATACTTTCTTCGAGTCCGTCGTACCGTTCACGGGTAATAGACCGCTTGAGCTTGTAAGTGGTGGTGAACTTCACGTCGTTGATAGAGGCGTCTCCTCCGTCGCCGCAGCCGATGATCATGTTGATAGTGCAAGCTTGCGATAGTAGCTTTGGTGGGCCTTGAAGTTCACGTCCTCTAGAGAAGTTGGCCCTCCCCTTATCGCTTAACAACTTTTTGAGGTGCCCTTACCGTAACATGTTTACATCTTCTTGTCTGAGGGCGATTCAATCTTTTGTTTTGTGCCTGCTGTCCTGGTGGAACTCACAGAGGGCATCAAATTTCTCGTGTTCAGGTCTGATCTCATCTTCGACGGCCACTTCACTTTTGTTATGAGTTTTTCAAGAGCGTAGACTATTTCTGTAGGCGACACAAAAAAATTATGAGCAAATAATAAAGAAGGCGTACCTCTTTCCTTCCGATGAGTCCCTGTCCTTGGCTTGGATGGGCCTTCTTCATAGCGTAGGGAGGGTGCGGTCGCCGCCCTGACATATGGTTAGTGCCATTCCCTGTTATGTTGTGGAATCAAGTGATCTCTTCTGGTGCTGTCTCTTCGTTCTTTTCTGAATTCGGCTTGTATCGAGGTTAGCCGGTGAGCGGGTCCGTTGAGGTCGTCCTCGTCTACTCGGAACTCAGTACAATAAGCATTGTGGATTTTCTCCCAAGTGGTTGGAGGATACTTCATCAATCGACTTGACAGTTTTCTAGTTGCTCTTGAACCATCTCTACTCAGTCCGTTTTTGAAAGATGCGACCGTTATCCCTTCGGATACGTTCGGCAGTGTCATCCTTACTCTGTTGAACCGGGAGAAGAAGTCCCTCTGTCCCTCTCCCAAGGACTGTTTAATAGCAAGTATGTCATTTACTATTACGTCGGCCCTCTTGTCTCCAGCATGGGAGGTTACGAACTTATCGGCCATTTCTTTGAAAGTTTCTATGGAGCGGGCAATACCTTGTTAATGCCCCTCCGGTAAGGGTTTCACCAAATTTCTTCAGCAAAATGGAGGACATTTGTTCCTTGGCGAGGTTATTTCCCTTCACGACGGTGACGTAGTGAGTCACATGATCTTTAGGATCGGTCGTTCCGTCGTATATCCCGAGGTAGGGCGGCATTATGAAGGTCTTTCTCATGGCATGCGGGGCTGCGCCATCATTGTACGACTGCTCTACGAACCTTCTAGCGTCCCTTTTCGGCAACAGTTTAGGAACGCCCAGTATCTTGTCAACTTGTCCTTGGTGTTCTTTCATATGGTCTCAGAGTGCCTTGTTTTCATTCTCCATCTCTTCCATCCTCTTTAGAATGGTAGCGATGGCGTTGTCACCTGCACTGTCAGTAATATTGTGAGTTATACCTATTGTTGGAGGGAGGGGTCGGTTACACTGCTCGTCTGTTTGTTGTATCATGCAAGCCCTTACGGTTTCTGCAGTTATGCCTGGAGCGGGCTTGTTGAGGATGATTGCTAGTATGTCGGTCAACCATGCTTCGAGGAGTTTTTTCATAGTTGGGGGCGTCCCTTCTGCTGCAGACATAGAGGCCCCATTTCCGCTGGGTTTTGTTATGCTGCAGTATGGGGGAGACGACCTCTCTCGCCTAGGGGATGTGTTGGGCGTCGTGTCCTCACCTACTGTTTCACAACTTTTGTTGATGACATTCATGAGGTTAGTTGGGAAGTCACTTGTTATTTTTGTCCTTTCTCCTTGGTTACATGTCATGTAGGGTTTTGTATACACAAAGAAAGGAGCTCTCAAGATCTTTTACGTTAGTGACTTGCGTTAATTGTAGATCTAGATGAAACTAAAAATTTAATTAAGAAGTCCCCACAAACGGCGCCAAATTGTTTGACCAAAAATATAGATATTGGTTTAACTAATTAAGTTTATATAAATGAGGGTTAATCTTAGCTAACAATAATATCACTAAGATGAAGTTATCGAAAATGTAACAAATATTACGTAAGTGTATTTCAATAACGACGACAGTTGTGTAATAAATATTCCAGAAATCAAAAGCAATAATATAGCATCCAATATCAATGAATAACAATAAATGGCATTCAAATAAATAGAATGAATGAATCACCCAAGAAAGGATGGAATAAGTGAACGTTCTTTCTGACAACGATGAATGATGGACAATCTTTTGAATATCTAAATTATTCTCGGATCTAGTGGGAAAATGTAGATAAGAATCTTAGTGAAAATGTGATGTTTGTGTACTAGCAATGAGATCTGATTCTCTTTCTCAAGTCAAAGTTTATTTTTACAAATGAATATCACATGTCCCCTATCATTGTGTCTTAATCTATTTATAGGGAACATGTTCCTAAAAATAATCGTAATAGTACAAGTGGAGAGAATATCCACTAGAATATTCTCTTTAAGGTCCTATCTTGAAACTAGCCGTTATAACTCTGTCAAAAGTACTCGATCTTGGCCTCGACCCTTGTTGACTCTTCGACTTCATCCCTTGTTAACTCTTCGACCACAGACTTTGCCGCTTCTTGGGTCATTTCGACAAACGACGACCTGAGAACTCTTCCCCCAGTACTATCTTGGCTTAAATATTGTAAAGATAGATTTTGACTAATATAACCAGACAAAACAGATGGTGTAAAAAATTCATACACGATAAGTGCATAGAACTTAGACTTTTTCATATTTACCTTATGCTTATATTTGATTAATATGTCTTTGTTGTTCCATAATTTATAATCGAGACTTACTAAATAATTTTATATACATTAAATTATTATTGTTTACCCTTAAAAATTGGATAACAATTAAACTTATAATGAGGTTATAAGGATACACAATTTCACTTAATACCGATAGACAAATATGAAGATTAATAGCAGAAATGAATAATAAAATAAAGCGAACCAGTATTGAAACGGAATTCAACCCTCTAGGGTGCCCTCGAACTAACTGATACCAAAATAATTGAAAATAAAGAAAAATTGATGAACAATCATATCAACATGAAAGAAAATTATATTGCTTTTTTACGTGAGAACTGTGCCTTACAAATGGTTAATACTCCTCTTTATATAGTAGAAGAGTTCTACTTATGGTATAACTCTAATTACAGAAGGAAATCCCATGATTAGATAATTAACCGTTTTTGATTTGATCCGTCTCGAGATTTACACCATGATACTCGACCAGTCTCCGAGATTTACGCCATGATCCTCGACCAGTCACAGATATCTCGCCTTTCTATTATTGTGCTATCTTCGATCTTGCTCGATGTCTGTCTTGTTTGGCTTCGATCGCTACTAGCCTCAATCTTGACAGGTATCTCGGTTCTGAACTCGGTACCTTATCCTCGTGATATGGCTTATTCCGTTACAAGGCCATCCTTCGATGCAAACTCTCGATCTCGGTCAAATAGTAAAATCGGATGGGTCCGGCTTTAACCGTATACAGATAGTCCCCTCGTTGTTTTGGAGTGTAATGACAAGAAACGAATTAAGCCTTCGATTTTCTATCTCGACCTGTCATGATATCATCCTTGTGACGGAAGTGACTGAAACGTCCCGTCTGTTCAGTTACCAAGACATTAAATATACGTCAGTCGATGGTCGGCCACCGCCAATATTGAACCGTCGCTGTGAAATTTATAAATAGCCACTCTCTCCACCATTTTGAACTTTTACTTTCAGATTTCCAATCTCCAATGCGTTTTATATCTTCTAATTTCTTCATTTGCAAATCTACGATTTTCACTGCTAACCTTTTCTCAAAACACCAAATCTTATCATCTCCATCCATTTTTAACTTCAAATTCATATAAAAATGGCAAAAATATCAAAAACTGTTCCTTAAAAAAGAAAACGCTTCTTCATCGCGGCTTACCGGCGACAAGACACCGGCGAAGCCGCGCCCCGAGGAGTGTATTCCCGGGGGGTGTGTCCTCACTTCTAATTTTAAGACCGATAAAGCCTCGTCGGTTCCCGGTCGATGCGAGCTAGTGTCGAAGTATATATGCTCGATAACTGAGATATACCTTAAGCAGGTAAAGAAAGATTGCAACTGGGATGGTAAAGAGGTGGTGATCCCGACCCCCGAAGAGGACATCACCACCCATGTGGAAATGTTTCTAAGTGTTTACATTTACTCTTTAACACTGGGCCCACTCGACCCCATCGTCGTTGATGTTTACCGTCAGTATCAAATAACCCTATGCCAAATCCATCCTTCCTTTTGGCAAATTGTGATTCTGCTCCGATTCTTCGTGAGCAAAGTCGAGCGGATTCCTTTTACCCTCGACCATCTCATCAAGTTATACAGTCCCTACCTCTATCGAGGCGGGTTAATAAAACTCCAACGCCGGGCTACCAAAGTGTTGTTCCTGAGCATAGACGAGGACAACGACCGAGGTTGGATGGGCCGGTTCGTTTGAGTGAGGACTCTCGACCTACTCCCGGCCGAGAAGATGCCATTTCTTGAGAAATGAAATATGAAGAGTAAGTACAATCCCCTGTTAGGTCCTATTAATTGTTTTGCTCCTTTGTTTCTTCTCATTGATATCCCTTTCAGTGATGCAGCGGTCACTTGGATGCCTAGTGCAATCCCTAACCTCAAGAGCTGGGTTTGGGACCTGACCTCGACCTCTACGTATGCCGAGTGTTCATAGCGCGACTTATCCAAGGGCCGATGGGAAGCCAAAACTCTTGGTAATCCCCTTTTCCATGTCTTTAATGATTTTATCAAAGCATTTCTTACTTAATTTTCTTTCATACTGGCCTTGGCAAAGATGCTGTTATGAGGCCCCTATCTGGTGAGGGGGAGACTTCGATCCCGACACCGAAACCGGCGAAGGACAAAAAGAGGAAAAAGTCCTCACCCTCCGAGGATCCAGAACCTAAGAAGAAGGCGGCTCGTAAGACGAGGAATAACATCATCCTCCTAACCGAAGAGTCTGTTTGGAGTCTAAGGGAGGAAGATGAAGAAGTGTAAGAAGACGACTCCGGTCTGGTGGCCCGAGTGGGAATGTGCACTGAGGCCCCAAAGGCCACTGAATCAGTGAAGGTTGCAGAGACTCCGTCTTGAGGTGAGGGGGTCTTGGGAAGGGACTTGGGCGAAGTCCTCGAGGATCGAAGATGCCTCCCACTACACTGAGCCAACGGTGGGTACGACTGTCGAGGCCCCTCGAGATGAGGAGAACGCCCCGAGTGATTCACTTGGGGCAATAGAAATTGGTNAGTTGGACCTATAGCTATAGTGCCCAGCCCAAGTTGTATATATAATGCCCATTGCCCAGCGCCCCAGCCCAACCCAATAAGGCCCTACTCTCTAGTCTTTTACTTATCTGATTCGTTCAATTAGGGATTAGCCGATTAGGGAATTAAAATTTAGAAAAGGAGAAAGACAGAAAGTCAGAAACGGTGATAGTTTCTTTCAGCCAGAAGATCTTTGTTGTGAGAATACTAACTATTAAGAGATCGGCTGTTGTGACTTCAAAGAATCAAAGGTATATTTCTAGTTTCTTCAATGGTATCTTTAGTTTCTTCAAAGAAAAATGGATGTAACTGGTTCGAGTAAAGACTGCTTTTTCTTTTATCTTTCTCTACAGTAAAGACTTTATGTACTATTTTTTAGTCAAGCCACTTTTGAACTGGTCTAGTGATTTGCTGGGTCTTTGTGGGGTTTAACGATTTTTCTTGGTAGGGTTTTCTTGGAAAGAAAAAGGTGGGTCTTTTGCACAAGATTTGTGTGCTTTCATTGACCCTTCTTCTATTTCTTTTTTATCTATGTGGTGGGGTTGTTCTTATCTCCTTCTTTTGTGGTCTTTGAGTGCTCTTTTAATATCTAAATTTTGATTATTTTTGAGGTAAATGTCCTGCTCTATTTCAACCATTTTAATTATTTTTGAGGGATGCCTTCTCTATTTTTGTTGCACTGTGTTTAATTCTGCTGCTACTGTTAGAGTCTGCTGCTACTGTTGCACTGTTAAGACGAATTTAATTCTGCTACTATTGTTGCACTATTAGAATCTCTGCTTTTTTGTTTAATTCTGCTGCACTATGTGAGTTAGGCAGAATTATGAATGGTGCAATGTGCAATGTGCACTGCGAAGAAAGAAGACAGTTTCTGTTTATCCATGTTGTATCATTGTTTTTAGTGTCCAGACAGTTTCTGTTTCTTGCCTTGAATTGTGCTTTCTCCTTAGACCTTAAAGTCTTAAACTGCACGGAGAATTGTGATCATTGAATTGTGAATTGTGAAAGAAATTATCATGCGTCAGCTGCACTCCTTAGAATTGTGAATTGTGAATTGTCAAAGGAAATAATGGTGCTTAACTACTTACTGTTAGCGACATTGTTATCAAAGAGGGATGACCAAGTTAGTTTGAATTGTGCACTGTTGCACTCCTTAGTCCTTAATTGGTAGTGTTGCTTATTTAGCGATTATTAAACCGAAACTGTACCGAACAAAAATAAGAAATACCGAACCGTACCGAAATAATTTGGTACGGTATTTGGTATACACAATTGATAAACCGAATACTGAAATACCGAACAGAAATTCTTAAATATTGAACCGAAATACCAAATGCCCACCCCTATCGACCTCTACATATGCAAAGCGTTCATGGCATGACTTATCAAAGGGCCGATGGGAAGCCAAAACTCATGGTAAGCCCCTTTTCCATGTCTTTAATGATTTTATCAAAGCATTTCTTACCTAATTTCCTTTCATACAGGCCTTGGCAAAGATGCTTTTATGAGGCCCCTATCTGGTGAGGGGGAGACTTCGATCCCGACACCGAAACCGGCGAAGGACAAAAAGAGGAAAAAGTCCTCACCCTCCGAGGATCCAGAACCTAAGAAGAAGGCGGCTCGTAAGACGAGGAATAACATCATCCTCCTAACCGAAGAGTCTGTTTGGAGTCTAAGGGAGGAAGATGAAGAAGTGTAAGAAGACGACTCCGGTCTGGTGGCCCGAGTGGGAATGTGCACTGAGGCCCCAAAGGCCACTGAATCAGTGAAGGTTGCAGAGACTCCGTCTTGAGGTGAGGGGGTCTTGGGAAGGGACTTGGGCGAAGTCCTCGAGGATCGAAGATGCCTCCCACTACACTGAGCCAACGGTGGGTACGACTGTCGAGGCCCCTCGAGATGAGGAGAACGCCCCGAGTGATTCACTTGGGGCAATAGAAATTGGTGGCTCCCCGCTGCTCCCCTCATTTTCTGAGGAGATGATTCAAGAGGCTCGGGCCTTGAAGACCCTCTCCATCGAAGTAGCCCATGGAAGGGAGGATCCCTTATGTGATTACTTTGCCGGTCTGAGTGACTTGGAGGTCTCGAGGAAGGACTCGGGCGAGGTATCGAGCCTTTTCAATGAAGTGCAACAAGCCCTAAATCGGGTAAGCCTTAACTCCACTTGTTGGTGTTACACTTGTGTTCATTTTTCTCTTTCTGTCTAACTTCTTTTCTTCTTTTTGCGTAGGCCTCAACATTCATCGAAAAGCATTTTCTCGGTCTCGATCTAAGCTGAGTCGGTGTGAGGCCGACCTCCGAGGGCTCACGGAGGATAGTAATGCCCTTAAACTCCTCTGTGGGCAAACATAAAAGGAGACCTAGGACCTCCGAGTCGAGTTGGCCAACTCTCACCAAGATCAGACCGACCTGATCGAGCAGGTAATAAAAATCGTAAAAGCTCATAGGCTCGATTCAGAAACGGTGGCTAATATTTCAATCTCACAGCTGCAGCAGAAGGTTGAGAGGACCAAAAAGCTCCGTGAGGAGGTCAATACGATGAAGGCAGAGACCTTAGGGTTGAAAGAAGGCATGGAACGCTTCGCTATAGAAAAAAAAACGGCTTTATCCAAATTGTCATCGGCCAAAAGTCAGCTTCGAGGCATGAGGGAGAAGAGCTCGACTAAAGCAAGAAAAATAGAGGAGCTCGAGGCTCGGTTGGCTTCCGAACTTAAGAAAGCCAAATCAGAAGCCGAAAAGGCAAAGGCCGAGGCAGATGTGACCGTGGCTGTCTACCGGGCCGATGCTGAAGCCGCTCAAGTCCAAGCGAGAGAGGCAGCCGAGACCGCTCAAACTCGAGCATATTGGATTGCCGAACTCGCCAAATGTCAATCTCTGAGGGAAAACTCGAGGAGATCCACGCTCGAGGTTTCGATCTTACCAACGAGATAGTAAAGGCTAGAGAGCATGAAGCCGAAGCTGGAGCGTTGACCACTTCTGATGATGATGATGGCAGCAAGAGAGGGTCCGAGAATGGGGAGGACCTCGATGGAGAAGAAGCTTCCCCCGAACAAGATCAGGAACCTTAGGATTTTTCACTTTTGATCTTTTGTATAGGATCCTGATCGGACTTTGTAAATATTCTCATATATATAAAGATATCTTTCCTTTCCGACATGTCTTTATTTCATTTATGCCTTGTGAAAATTTTGTTTTGTTTATGCCTTATGAAAATTTTGTTCATAAGTTCGAGGCTTAGGCAGTTTGATCGAAACCCAACTAGTGTAGTTTTTATAATCGAGTGAGTACTTGCTCGAACTCATAGTAGGGTGACCCTTAGGTTTTAATTGAGTGAGGATGATTTCTCAAAAATAAACTTGCCCTTTAGGCTCTTGAATTAGGCTGATACGGCCAAAAAGAATGGCTTTCTCCCCTTTTCGGCTTGAAAAGTTTATTGTTTAATCATATAATTTTTGTTGTTCCTTAGCACAAAATAGGGTTTGCTCGAGAATTCGAACGATTTCATACCCATTAGGATTTTCAAGGGTCGATATTATCGAGACCTTTTATTTCGTAATGCCTTAGCATAAAATAAAGAATTTGTTCTAGTGTTCGAACGATTTTGTACCCATTAGGGGTTTTCGAGGGTCGATATTATTGAGACCCTTAGAAATTTAGCCGAGGGTAGCCTTTTTAACCGATTTGTGAAAATATTCGAAGGCCTGTTTAATAACGTAAATCGGACGTCTCCAAACTGTGTTAATTTGGTTGTAGCCTTTAACTTGGGATTTTTCCTTTGGGGCTTGCTCCCTTGTTATACTTCGAACTTGTTCGAAGTATCAGTCCCCGAGTGGGGTGGCCGTGGCCTATAAAATCGAGGATTGCCTTTTTAAGGTCTTATGATTTCGAGGTTTGGTAATTCGATCATGTCGATATTTTGGATGGCAGTCCCCGAGTATCGGGTAAATTGTTTGAACTTCAGTTGTGATCGGCCCTTAAGCCAGTTTTCACAATAGAACATAAGTATGAAATTGTAAAGTATAAACTTTTCTGAAGCATGGAACATCTGGTAAGGAAAAATATTTCTTTCAATAGATTATACTTGCGTACGTGTTTTGCCATTAGGGTTCGAGTAATCTTCATGGACACGGTTCATTTGACCGTTTGGTCCTCTACAAAATTTACCTATCGAGACCTTGTCGACACGAAGTATTTTTCTTGTAACTATCCGAAGGTGATGCCCCCAGTATTCGAGATTGATTGTAAAGGAGCCTCATATACTGTTGAATTTCTCTGAGTTAGCACGAACAACGGTTGCCTCGTTAAAAACCTTGCCGGAAAAACCCATTTGGGACAAAAATCAGTCTAAGGGAAAAAGAGTGAAATGCGTGCTTTCAGACCTAAGGGCTCTGTGTTTGAAGAATCCTTTGATGTCTTTGATTAAACACCTGCAAATGGTTAGTATAAAATATAAACGAAAATGGAGAAGGTCATACCTTAGCAGTAATATCGTTTGAGGAGTGATATATTCCAATTGTTTGGTATTTGTTCGCCGTTCGCCGTGCCAAGTTTGTAGGATCCTTTTCCGATGATATCGAGTACCTGGTATGGTCCCTCCCAATTCGGACCAAGTTTTCCTTTGTTTGGGTCTCGAGTATTGAGGGTGACCTTCCTCAGGACCATGTCCCCGATTTTGAAGTGTTAAAGATTGGCTCTTCGATTGTACTACCTTTCGATTCGTTGTTTCTATGTGGACATTCGAACAATGACAGCTTCCCGTTTTTCATCTAGTAATTCAAGGCTTGTATTCATAGCCTCGTGATTTGACTCTTCCGTTGCATATCGAAACTTGATACTGGGTTTCTCGACTTCAACCGGGATCAGAGCTTCGGTACCGTATACTAAAGAAAACGGCGTTGCCCCCGTACTGGATTTTGACGTTGTTCGATACGCCCAAAGCACTTCGGGCAATATTTCTCTCCATTTTTCCTTAGCGTTGCTCAATCTTTTCTTCAGATTTTGAATGATGCTCTTGTTTGTCGATTCGGTTTGTCTGTTCCCACTAGGATGATATGGCGTTGACAAGATTCTTTTTATTTTGTGATCTTTGAGAAATTTTGTCATTTTGCTGCCGACGAACTACTTTCCATTATGGCATACGATCTCGACAGGCATCTCGAATCGACATATAATGTGGTCCCAGATGAAGTCTATGACTTCTTTCTCTCTAATTGTCTCCAAAGCCTGCGCTTCAACCCACTTAGAGAAATAGTCAGTCATAAACAAAATAAATTTAGCTTTACTTGGGGCCGATGGTAGAGGACCGATGATATCCATTCCCCATTTCATGAATGTCCATGGGGNCTTTTGGGCTTGTTCCCTTGTTATACTTCGAACTTGTTCGAAGTATCAGTCCCCGAGTGGGGTGGCCGTGGCCTATAAAATCGAGGATTGCCTTTTTAAGGTCTTATGATTTCGAGGTTTGGTAATTCGATCATGTCGATATTTTGGATGGCAGTCCCCGAGTATCGGGTAAATTGTTTGAACTTCAGTTGTGATCGGCCCTTAAGCCAGTTTTCACAATAGAACATAAGTATGAAATTGTAAAGTATAAACTTTTCTGAAGCATGGAACATCTGGTAAGGAAAAATATTTCTTTCAATAGATTATACTTGCGTACGTGTTTTGCCATTAGGGTTCGAGTAATCTTCATGGACACGGTTCATTTGACCGTTTGGTCCTCTACAAAATTTACCTATCGAGACCTTGTCGACACGAAGTATTTTTCTTGTAACTATCCGAAGGTGATGCCCCCAGTATTCGAGATTGATTGTAAAGGAGCCTCATATACTGTTGAATTTCTCTGAGTTAGCACGAACAACGGTTGCCTCGTTAAAAACCTTGCCGGAAAAACCCATTTGGGACAAAAATCAGTCTAAGGGAAAAAGAGTGAAATGCGTGCTTTCAGACCTAAGGGCTCTGTGTTTGAAGAATCCTTTGATGTCTTTGATTAAACACCTGCAAATGGTTAGTATAAAATATAAACGAAAATGGAGAAGGTCATACCTTAGCAGTAATATCGTTTGAGGAGTGATATATTCCAATTGTTTGGTATTTGTTCGCCGTTCGCCGTGCCAAGTTTGTAGGATCCTTTTCCGATGATATCGAGTACCTGGTATGGTCCCTCCCAATTCGGACCAAGTTTTCCTTTGTTTGGGTCTCGAGTATTGAGGGTGACCTTCCTCAGGACCATGTCCCCGATTTTGAAGTGTTAAAGATTGGCTCTTCGATTGTACTACCTTTCGATTCGTTGTTTCTATGTGGACATTCGAACAATGACAGCTTCCCGTTTTTCATCTAGTAATTCAAGGCTTGTATTCATAGCCTCGTGATTTGACTCTTCCGTTGCATATCGAAACTTGATACTGGGTTTCTCGACTTCAACCGGGATCAGAGCTTCGGTACCGTATACTAAAGAAAACGGCGTTGCCCCCGTACTGGATTTTGACGTTGTTCGATACGCCCAAAGCACTTCGGGCAATATTTCTCTCCATTTTTCCTTAGCGTTGCTCAATCTTTTCTTCAGATTTTGAATGATGCTCTTGTTTGTCGATTCGGTTTGTCTGTTCCCACTAGGATGATATGGCGTTGACAAGATTCTTTTTATTTTGTGATCTTTGAGAAATTTTGTCATTTTGCTGCCGACGAACTACTTTCCATTATGGCATACGATCTCGACAGGCATCTCGAATCGACATATAATGTGGTCCCAGATGAAGTCTATGACTTCTTTCTCTCTAATTGTCTCCAAAGCCTGCGCTTCAACCCACTTAGAGAAATAGTCAGTCATAAACAAAATAAATTTAGCTTTACTTGGGGCCGATGGTAGAGGACCGATGATATCCATTCCCCATTTCATGAATGTCCATGGGGATAATACTGAGTGGAGTTGCTCTCCGGGTTGGTGAATCATCAACGCATACCTTTGACATTTGTCTCACTTTTGAACAAACTCCTTTGTATCGTTTTTCATATTGGCCCAATAGTATCCTGCTCTAATGACTTTGTGAACCAATGATTCGGCACCGGAATGATTTTCATAGGTGCGGCCAATGTGAATCGCGCGGCCTTCGTACGTAGCGTCCTCGATTCCCTAAGGTTCGATGGAAGCTTCTCGTTCTTTATGTATTCAACATATTTGTTCCTCCAATCCCATGTCATACTTGTGGTGTTGATTTCGGCGTGGCCTTGTTCGATTACTGACCTTGAAAGTTGTACGACAGTCCCCGAGCTAATCTCATCGTCTTCGACTGACGACCCCAAATTTTCGAGGGCATCGGCCTCGCTGTTTTGTTCTTGAGGAACATGCTGTGTAGTCCATTCTTTAAACCGATGAAGAGTCACCTGTAGTTTGTCCAAGTATCTCTGCATTCGATCTTCTCGAACCTCGAAGATTCTGTTGACTTGGTTTACCACAAGCAAGGAGTCACATTTGGCCTCGATGACTTCTGCTCCCAAATCTTTAGCTAGCTCAAGACCTGCAATCATGGCCTCATACTCGACCTCATTGTTAGTTAACTAGGTAGTTTTGATAGCTTGTCTAATCGTATTACCCGTGGGTGGCTTCAAAACGATGCCTAACCCATATCCCATCACGTTTGAAGCACCGTCTGTGAAGAGGGTCCACACCCTCGATAATGTACCTGACTTTATTAATAGTTCCTTTTTGACCTCGGGTACGAGGGTTGGCGTAAAGTCGGCCACGAAGTCCGCTAAGATTTGAGACTTGATGGCCGTTCGGGGTTGATACTCGATATGGTACTCACTGATCTCAATGGCCCATTTGGCCAATTGGCCCAAAAGTTCGGTTTATGCAAAATATTGCGAAGAGGATAAGTAGTCACCACGCAGATCGGGTGACACTGAAAATATGATTTTAATTTCCTAGACGCGCTTATTAGGGAAAGCACTAATTTTTCTAAGTGTGGGTATCGGGTCTCGACCTCACCTAGAGTTCGACTAACATAATAAACAAGAAATTACGCACCTTGATCTTCTCGAACTAGGACCCTACTTACCACGATTTCCGAGACTGCGAAATACAAGTATAGTTGCTCGTCCACTTTCGGAGTATGAAGCAGTGGCGGGCTCGAGAGGTACCGCTTTAGTTCTTCCAATGCTTGTTGGCATTCCGGGGTCCATGCTAAATTATTGTTCTTTTTGAGCAGTGAGAAGAACCTGTGACTTCTATCTGAAGACCTCGAGATGAATC
>AWOL01S0070412.1:0-11375 GCA_000715115.1 Nicotiana otophora | reverse complement strand
AAAATCGGATAATAATTAGAAGGATTCACATGGTGTAACTCTCTTAGGAATTTTGTCAAACACCTAGTATGCAAAATGGACTACAAAGATCTACAATGGTAATCTCTTCCTTCCTCAACCAATTTCAACAAGAAACTACCCAAACTAGTTCATTAACCCCACATACTACAACCTATTGTCACATGCATGGCCTATTTCCAACCCCCACAATATACTAGAACTCATAACCTCTTGCACGAAAGCTTAGGAGTAGGACTTACCCGGATAGATGATAACCTAAAGATTGACTTCCTTGATTTTTGAAGGTTGGTGCAAGATTGGATGATTAAGATGTTTGATTTCCTCCTTCTCTCTCTAAAATACTCTTACATCTCTCTAAAATCATCAGATAATCATTCTAAAATAAAATATGTCCCAAAGGCTATTTATTAAAATGGGGTCGGGTTATAAAAATAGGAAAATGGACCCTCCGAACTCAGGTCTGCAGTCGCAAAATGGACCGCATAACAAATATGCAACCCGCAAAATGGGCCGCGAAAACAATGCCAAGAACTGGGCTGCTCTGGACCGGTCTGCGACAAGTCTGCGGCCCGCAGACCACTTATGCGGCCGCAGAATGGGCTGCAGAATCGCCCAATGAAATTTCCTCATGATAACTCTGCAACAGAAGTGCGGACCGTGAAACAGGTATGCGATCGCACAATGGGCCGCGAAACAACCCTCAAAATTCAACAATTTTCTGCTCAACTATGCGATGATTTTGCGGCCCGCGGAAAGGTTCTGCACCACAAAACCTCAAATATCTTGGGCTAGTCCATTTAATTGGACTACAAATTAAATGACTAGGACACTCCATTAGCCCAAGGTCCAAATAGCTATTATCCCATCTTAAAGCTCAGGCTCATGCCACGTGTCAAGTGATATGGCAATCCAAGTCAAAAGAACGAGCCAATAAAATCATGCCACGTGTCAAATGTGGCAATCCAAGTCAAAAAATGAGCCAATAAAATCATGCCACGTATCAAATGATGTGGCAATCCAAACTAAATAAATAAGCCAATAAGATCGTGTCACATGTCAAGAAGGGGTGGCAATCTAAGTCAAATCAGCAACCAATAGAGTTGTGCCAAGTGTCTAGATGGTATTGGTCAGTTCAAACGGACCAATCAAATCGCAGAGCCCCACCACTCTCTACAACTATAAATAGAGGTCTTCATAAAGCTAGAAGACACCAGAAGCGATAACAAAAAGAAAGCAGAGAGCTTATGATTCAAACACCTCAGATTTCTCTACAAGCTACAAGTTCAAGCACTCAAGCACTCAAGCTACAAGTTCAAGCACTCAAGCACTCAAGCTACAAGTTCAAGTTCAAGATCTAGAACGAAGCTGAATAAAATACTAAGGCGTTCAAGATCAAATTACTTGTTCGTGATTGATGTCGTGCTATAATTCCATATATTTTGACATTATTTACCCTACTTGCTTATTGTTTGGATGCTAATTTGTGCGACAATTGAGCTTAATAGAGTTTATTTTATGTGTAGGAATGCTTGGACAATAAGTGGAGAAACGTTGCACGAAATAGTACCTCAAAGCTACAAAATAGAGCAAAAAAAAGAAGACGTGCAAGGCAATGAAAAGTCACTGCCATAGACAGTGCAAGGAATTATTCAAGGCACTGTCATTGGCGCCCCAGATAGTGCCTTGTTTAGCAACATTGACGCCCCTGACAGTGCCTCGCGCAGAAATGTTGGTGCCTCTGACAGTGCCTCGCGCCGACGATGCTATCCGAGCCACTTTTATTTATTCACAATTTTTGGATGTGTAGACCTCAACCCTACCTTATAAATACCTCATAAACTTAGTTTTTAGGGGGAGAGGACACTATCGGAGAGGCAAAAGTCTACGGAACACTTGGAAGCAACTAATCACAAGAGTTTTCTCTTCTGTTCTTCCATAATCTGTATTTTAATGCTTTCAAGTATTATCATAATTGTTAGTATGGTTATGAGTAGCTAAACTCTCTAATCTAGAGTTTTATGGAACCTTTTGGAGGATAAATTCTTGTTATGTTTTAATATAATTTTGCCTTTGAATATTCCTACGTGTTCAACTACGTGTTTATTGTTGTTGATTGAATGACCATCAATTGACTATTCCTATTTATTATGTATTGCTTGAGAAAGAGTGCATATTTAGGTTGTTGCCGAACAATGTCACTCCCAAGGTATATGAGAGATAAATACGGGCGGTTTAAAACCAGGATTAGAGATAACGAAACTTTGACGTGATCATAGTAAGCGGTGAAAAAGTATAAGCTAGCGTAATTCGAGAGAATATGACTAATACATTATTATAGTTGCTCGAGAGAGAATTACAATAAGTCGAGTGCTCATGATCAGTAGATAAAACTTAGGCGAAATTGTAGGAAACGTAGCGGGAAGGATTCCAACAATTGAGGAAATCATAACTCTAGATCTCATTAATCTTGCCTTCAACCTTTAGTATCTCTAGTTATTAATTTACTACTTTAATTTGTTAGTTAATTAGTTAGACATAAGAATCTTAATTGTTATAACTTAGAAATTGTTCGAACTTGTCTTCTTAGTGATATTTAACAATTATAGCGAAGCCTTAGTTCTATGTGGGATTCGACTCCGGACTTTTAGACCAGATTATATTTGCAGCGACAGCTTATCCTTTTTAGGACTNAATCACAAGAGTTTTCTCTTCTGTTCTTCCTTAATCAGTATTTTAATGCTTTCAATTATTATCATGATTGTTAATATGGTTATGAGTAGTTAAACTCTCTAATCTAGGGTTCTATGGAACCTTTTGGAGGATGAATTCTTGTTACATTTAGGTATAATTTTGCCTTTGAATATTTCTAATTGTTCAACTACATGTTTATTGTTGTTGATTAAATGACCATCAATTGACTGTTCCTATTTATTATGTATTGCTTGAGAAAGAGTGCATATTTAGGTTATTGCCGAACAACATCAATCCCAAGGTATATGAGATAACAATACGACGGGTTTAAAAGCGGGATTAGAGATAACGAAGCTTTGACGTGATCATAGTGAGCGGTTAAAAAGTGCAAGCTAGCGTAATTCGAGAGAATATGCTAGTACATTATTGTAGTTTCTCGAGAGAGAATTACGATAAGTCGAGTGCTCATGATCAGTAGATAAAACTTAGGCGAAATTGTAGGAGACGTAGCGGGAAGGATTCCAACAATTGAGGAAATCATAACTCTAGATCTCCTTAATCTTGCCTCCAACCCTTAGTATCTTTAGTTATTAATTTACTACTTTAATTTGTTAGTTAATTAGGTAGACATAAGAATCTTAATAGTTATAACTTAAAAATTATTCGAACTTGTCTTCTTAGTGATACTTAACAATTATAGCGAAGCCTTAGTTCTATGTGGGATTCGACTCCGGACTTTTAGACCAGATTATATTTGCAGCGACAGCTTATCCTTTTTAGGACTAGAGTTGGGCATAATCAAATTTTGGCATCGTTGCCGGGGAACTAACGGTGTAGTTGTAGCTGTATATATTGCTAGGTTTCAAGTTTGAACTTTTATTTTGTTTTGTTTTGTTTTATTTTTATAATTTTATTTTATTTTACTTTTTGATTTGATAAACATGATATCTTGGAATTATGGAACTATAGGTGTTGGTAATTTTAAGTAGGTAGATGAGCCTTATATTTTGAAATTTTCAAGGATGTCTAGGCAAGGTGACACCCCTCGATCGAGAGCCAAAAGGTGCATGCGAGTTTACTTAAGTTTTGGCTTACAAGAAGTTGTACCGCCCCAGGAGCATAATCATAAGCTTGAATCAAAACTTGGGGTTCAATCCATAAGCTCGAGGTGGAGGCAGAAAGTGGTTCACGTCGTGTCGCGACGTTAAATTAGGCGTTTGTTGGGAGGCAACCCAACTTTACTGTTTTCTTATTTTATTTTATTTTTTATTTGTTTACTTTTTTTTATTTTTAATTGTATTATTTTTGTAGTGTCTTTTTTTTATTTTTTAGGAGCATGAGAAGCATAGCTATTGGAAGGATGCCACAAGAAGCCAAACGGTTATAACTAAGTGTGGGGTGCCCGCACAAAGAAAAATACCCAGAAGAAGTTTGAGTACCCCATGAGCTGCTAGTCCTTTGACCTTTAGCCTACCAAAGAGTTCTTTTTACCCTCTTATTATTTGTCTTGTGTATTTGGGACAATGCAAAGTTTTAAGTGTGGGGTGAGGAGATTGTCTGGGTGACTTTCTATTCTATTTTAGTTGTGTTAGTTTAATTGATAATTTTATTTTAGAAAACAATTTGGACATTTCCCAATAATGGATCTCCTAGACAGTTTTCTTGAGGGATTTAAGTCTAAACATACCAAAAAAAATAGAAAATAGAAAAATAATCCCCTGTGATTTTTCTTCCTGCCTCGGTTCTTTTCCATTGGATGTAACTTGAACCGGGTAGTAGTAATTGTTTTTAGAGTAGTATGTAGGAAATAAAGGAGAAGAAATGATGTGATTCACACCGTTTGACTTGTTTGATGGTTGCATACTTAGCTTCGGGCATGTGTTTCACCTTCCCTTGATTTTAAATATAGGATTATGCCTTGAAGAAAATGAATAGCATATGGTATGACTCCTATGTCTCGGTTGCTTTACTTGTGTTTACTTTGTGCTTTATGCTTAATATATCTCTTGGTTGTATGAATACTTGTTTGATAGAGAGTTCGAATGGGTCCGTCCTTAGTGAGTCATGTGCCATGTGTGAAGTCAGTTCTTCGTATAGTCCATGTTATTGCATTTGAGTCTAGAACTTGCCCGCAATGTGAATTGAAGCGAAATCCTAGGTGTTGCTCGGTTTGAAAAGTGATGTTAGGCATTCTTTGATCTTTTTGAGTTTTATTTCTTATCACAAATAAAATCATCCTTAATTACCCTTTTGAGCCTATAATCCTTTCTTTTGACACCCACATTACAAGCCTATCCCCTTTTTTTCTTAATTGAATTATTTGTATCCTTATACCTCTTAAAGCACTTGAATTATAAAGAGAGCGCTAGAAATAAGTAATGAGGAAACTTGGGGTAGCTTTTGAGTGGAACCAATAGAAGGAAGAAATGTGAATTTTTATTTTAATAAAACTCCACTAGTGGCAAGGCAAAAATACAAGAAGAAAAGGAAAAAAAAAGAGAAAAAAATAAAATAAATAAAGGTTTCTTATTTTTTCTAGTAGATATGATCTGAAGCAGTGCGTAAAGAAGAAGGAAAAATATTCTGGGATGAGCTATCTTGTGATGATTGAAGTGGATTGAAGGAATTTTGTGCTTAAGTTGAATACATGATGTGTTAAAGTGCTTAGGAGGGTTAGCCACTATATTCTAAATATATCCTACACGTCCCTTAGCCCACATTACAACCGTAATAAAGTGCTAGTTGATTTCGGACCAAGCGGGCCTACATTTGTAGAAGTTTACATAAGGGGCAAGCCTATGGTACCTTTTGCGTGCATGTGATTTCTTTGAGAGTGTGAGTGATTTTTCTTAATATGTGTGAGTCCTTAAAATATATTTGATCATGTGATTTGAATGTGTGGACTACTTACTCTTTGTTTTATTATGAGGGCACATGGTTTCACAAAGGATAAGTAACATTATTAGACATCTCTGTTAGATTAAGTATTCAAGCCTCGGGTGCATTGTGACATTAAGTTAGTTTTCGAGGCTAGGATTATTATAATCATGTTTCTCGTGGGTTTGATGTTTTGAAATTGGGCATGAGTATGTGAAGTGCATTTTGACCGCATATGCTAGAGCTTTATTGTTGCTATCAACCATGGTCATAGGTGTAGTGTACTGTGAATGTGTGGCTTGTTGGGTCCTTGAAAAAGAGGTGTTTGGTTGGTTGACTTGAGGGCGAGCAATATTTAAATGTGGGGTGTTGATGTCGTGCTATAATTCCATATATTTTGACGTTATTTACCCTACTTGCTTGTTGTTTGGATGCTAATTGGTACGACAATTAAGCTTAATAAAGTTTATTTTACGTGTAGGAATGCTTGGACATGAAGTGGAGAAAAGTGTCACGAAATGGTACCTCAAAGCTACAAAATGGAGCAATAAAAGAAGACTTGCAAGGCAATGAAAAGTCACGGCCATAGACAGTGCAAGGCATTATCGAGGGCACTGTCATTGGTGCCCCAGACAGTGCCTCATGCAGAAATATTGGCTCCCCTGATAGTGCCTCGCGCAGAAATGTTGGTGCCTCTGACAGTGCCTCGCGCCGACGATGCTATCCGAGCCACTTTTATTTCCTCACAATATTTGGACATGTAGAGCTCAATCTTATCTTATAAATACCTCCTAAACTTAGTTTTTAGGGGGAGAGGACACTATTGGAGAGGAAAAAGGCTACAGAACACTTGAAAGCAACAAATCACAAGAGTTTTCTCTTTTGTTCTTCCTTAATCTGTATTTTAATGCTTTCAGTTATTATCATGATTGTTAATATGGCAATGAGTAGCTAAACTCTCTAATCTATTATTTTATTGAACCTTTTGGAGGATGAATTCTTGTTACGTTTTAGTATAATTTTGCCTTTGAATATTCCTAATTGTTCAACTAAATGTTTATTGTTGTTCATTGAATGGCCATCAATTGACTGTTCCTATTTATTATGTATTGCTTGAGAAAGAGTGCATATTTAGGTTATTGTCGAACAACGTCAATACCAAGGTATATGGGAGATCAATACGATAGGTTTAACAGTGGGATTAGAGATAACGAAGTTTTGACGTGATCATAGTGAGCGGTGAAAAAGTGCAAGCTAGCGTAATTCGAGAGAATATGCTAGTACATTATTGTAGTTACTTGAGAGAGAATTACGATAAGTCGAGTGCGCATGATCAGTAGAGAAAACTGAGGCGAAATTGTAGGAGACGTAGCGGGAAGGATTCCAATAATTGGGGAAATCATAACTCTAGATCTCCTTAATCTTGCCTCCAACCCTTAGTATCTCTAGTTGTTAATTTACTACTTTAATTTGTTAGTTAATTAGTTAGACATAAGAATCTTAATAGTTATAACTTAGAAAATGTTCGAATTTGTGTTTTTAGTGATACTTAACAATTATAGTGAAACTTTAGTTCTCTGTGGGGATTCAACTCCGGACTTTTAGACCGGATTATATTTGCAGCGATCGCTTATCATTTTTAGGACTAGAGTTTGGCGTGATCAAATTTTGGCGTCATTTTCGGGGAACTAACGGTGTAGTTGTAGCTGTATATATTGCTAGGTTTCAAGTTTGAACTTTTATTTTGTTTTGTTTTGTTTTGTTTTTTTAATTTTATTTTATTTTACTTTTTGTTTTGAGAAACATGACATCTTGGAATTATGGAAGTTTAGGTGTTGGTAATTTTACTTTTGATCCGTATACATATTATGAAGGAAACCACCCGTGGCAAAATTTTCAAAACGTTCCTGAGAGCGAGTTATGTGCACCAACTCAATCTTATTTGTGGAATGTGTGTGATATGTGTGGTGGTCAAAATGGTCAATTTCATGGTTGTACTTATATTTCTTATCCTCCCCAACCCCTTACTATGATGGTTCTAATTTTTTTATGAAGTTAATAGGAACAAAGAACCCAAGGATAATGACCTGAACGAGATCAAGGATATGCTAAGGTACCATGTGGGAAATAATAATGAGACACAACTGCAGATACAAAGACAAGGGACAACTATTCGAAACTTGGAGGCTCAAGTGAGTCAACTAGTTGAAGCTATTAATGTTCAATAAGTTAATATTATGGATAGTAGCCAGGAGCAGTGTGCTTTAGAGACAAAAATGGCGGTGCCAATAGAGGGGTCCAGAGTAGAACACCAACACCCTAACCAGCTAGAATTTGATGATGTCTATATTGAAGAAATGATACTACAGTCAGGAAAGGACAATGAGGATACAAATTTAGTTGACTCTAGTATATTTTGTGTCAAGGAGGCTGAAAATCGTAAAGTTCAGGTATTTGAGTGTGTTGGGCCTCAGTCCAAACACTTCTCTATATTATGTTTGGATGGTGAAATAAAAATTGATCCTTATGAGCATAAAAAGAATTCAAGGGAAGAGGCAGATGAGCCTTATATTTTGAAATTTTCAAGGATGTCTAGGCAAGGTGACACCCCTCGATCGAGAGCCAAAAGGTGCATGCGAGTTTATTTAATATTTGGCTTACAAGAAGTTGTACCATCCCAGGAGCATAATCATAAGCTTAAATCAAAACTTAGGGTTCAATTCATAAGCTCGAGGTGGAGGCAGAAAGTGGTTCACGTCATGTCGCGACGTTAAATTAGGCATTTGTTGGGAGGCAACCCAACTTTACTGTTATTTTATTTTATTTTATTTTTTATTTGTTTATATTTTTTTATTTTTAATTGTATTATTTTTGTAGTGTCTTTTTTTATTTTTTAGGAGCATGGGAAACATAGCTATTGGAAGTATGCAACAACAAGTCAAATGGGTAGAACTAAGTATGGGGTGCCAACACAAAGAAAAATACCTAGGAGAAGTCTGAGTACCCCATGAGCTGTTAGTGCTTCGGTCTTTAGCCTACCAGAGAGTTTGTTTTACCCTCTTACTATTTATGTTGTGCATTAGGGACAATGCACGGTTTTAAGTGTGGGGTGAGGAGATTGTCTAAATGACTTTTCATGCTATTTTAGTTGTGTTAGTTTAATTGAAAATTATTTTTAGAAAAAAAATTGGACTTTCCCAACGATGGATCTCCTAGACAGTTTTCTTGAGGGATTGAAGTCTAAACAAAAAATACCAAAAAATTAGAAAATAGAAAAATAATCTCCCGTGGTTTTTCTTCATACCTCGGTTCTTTTCCATTGGATGTAACTTGAACCGGGTAGTAGTAATTTTTTTTAGAGTAGTATGTAGGAAATAAAGGAGAAAAAATGATGTGATTCACACCTTTTGACTTGTTTGATGGTTGCATACTTAGCTTTTGGCATGTGTTTCGCCTTCCCTTGATTTTAAATATAGGATGATGCCTTGAAGAAAATTAATAGCATGTGGTGTGACTCCTATGTCTCGGTTGCTTTACTTGTGTTTACTTTGTGCTTCACTCTTAATATATCTCTTGGTTGTGTGAATACTTGTTTGATTGAGAGTTCGAATGGGTCCGTCCTTAGTGAGTCATGTGCCATGTGTGAAGTGAGTTCTTTGTATAGTCCATATTATTGCATTTGAGTCTAGAACTTGCCCGGAATGTGAATTGAAGCGAAATCCTAGGTGTTGCTCGGTTTGAAAAGTGATGTTAGGCTTTCTTTGATCTTTTTGAGTTTTATTTCTTATCAGAAATAAAATCATCCTTAATTACCCTTTTGAGCCTATAAGCCTTTCTTTTGGCACCCGCATTACAAGCCTATCCCCTTTTGTTCTTAATTGAATTATTTTGATCCTTATACCTCTTAAAGCACTTGAATTATAAAGAGAGCGCTAGAAAGAAGTAATGAGAAAACTTGGTGTAGCTTTTTAGTGGAACCACTAGAAGGAAGAAATGTGCATTTATATTTTAATAAAACTCCACTAGTGGCAAGGAAAAAATACAAGAAGAAAAGAAAAAAAAAAAGAGAAAAAAAGAAAATAAATAAAGGTTTCTTATTTTTGCTCGTGGATATGATATGAAGCAGTGCGTAAAGAAGAAGGAAAAATATTCTAGGGTGAGCTATCTTGTGATGATTGAAGTGGATTGAAGGAATTTTGCGCTTAAAGTTGAATACGTGATGTGTTAAAGTGCTTAGGAGGGTTAGCCACTATATCTTAAATATATCGTACCCGTCCCTTAGCCCACATTACAACCATAATAAAGTCCTAGTTGATTTCGGACCGAGCGGGCCTACATTTGTAGAAGTTTACATAAGGGGCAAGCCTATGGTACCTTTTGCGTGCATGTGACTTATTTGAGAGTGTGAGTGATTTTTCTTCATATGTGTGAGTCCTTAAAATATATTTGATCATGTGATTTAGATGTGTGGACTGCTTACTCTTTGTTTTATTGTGAGGGCATATGATTTCACAAAGGATAGGTAACATTATTAGACATCTTTGTTAGATTAAGTATTCAAGCATCGGGTGCATTGTGACATTGAGTTAGTTTTCGAGGATAGGATTATTATAATCATGTTGCTCGTGGGTTGGATGTTTTGAAATTGGGCATGAGTATGTGAAGTGTATTTTGACTGCATACGCTAGAGCTTAATTGTTACTATCAACCATGGTCATAGGTGTAGTGTGATGTGAATGTGTGGCTTGTTGGGTCCTTGAAAAGGAAGTGTTTGGTTGGTTGAATTGAGGGCGAGCAATATTTAAGTGTGGGGTGTTGATGTCGTGCTATAATTCCATATATTTTGACATTATTTACCCTACTTGCTTGTTGTTTGGATGCTAATTGGTGCGACAATTGAGCTAAATAGAGTTTTATTTTACGTGTAAGAATGCTTGGACATGAAGTGGAGAAAAGTTGCACGAAATGGTACCACAAAGCTATAAAATGGATCAATAAAAGAAGACGTGCAAGGCAATGAAAAGTCACGGCCATAAACAGTGCAAGGCATTATCCAGGGCACTGTCATTTGTGCCCCAGACATTGCCTCATGCAAAAACATTGGCGCCCCTGATAGTACCTCGCGCAGAAATATTGGTGCCTCTGACAGTGCCTCGCGCCGACGATGCTATCCGAGCCACTTTTATTTCCTCACAATTTTTGGACGCGTAGAGCTCAACCTTATCGTATAAATACTTCCTAAACTTAGTTTTTAGGGGGAGAGGACACTATTGGAGAGGCAAAAGGCTACAGAACACTTGGAAGCAACAAATCACAAGAGTTTTCTATTCTGTTCTTCCTTAATCAGTATTTTAATGCTTTCAATTATTATCATGATTGTTAATATGGTTATAAGTAGCTAAACTCTCTAATCTAGGGTTCTATGGAACCTTTTGGAGGATGAATTCTTGTTACGTTTTAGTATAATTTTGCCTTTGAATATTTCTAATTGTTCAACTACATGTTTATTGTTGTTGATTAAATGGCCATCAATTGACTGTTCCTATTTATTATGTATTGCTTGAGAAAGAGTGCATATTTAGTTTATTGTCGAACAACGTCAATCCCAAGGTATATGAGATATCAATACGACGGGTTTAAAAGCGGGATTAGAGATAACGAAGCTTTGACGTGATCATAGTGAGCGGTGAAAAAGTGTAAGCTAGCGTAATTCGAGAGAATATACTAGTACATTATTGTAGTTGCTCGAGAGAGAATTACGATAAGTCGAGTGCTCATGATCAGTA
>AWOL01S0070411.1:0-48033 GCA_000715115.1 Nicotiana otophora | reverse complement strand
TTTGTTAAGAAAATACAGAAGGTTACAATTTTAACATAAATAAGTGGAAGCAACGATTACAAATCAAAATCATGTAAGCCAAAACCAAAGTCACAAGTCTACTAGTGTGTGCCAAGACCTGGTGTCACAAGTACGTGGGCAATCTAGTAGAATATACAAAACAAATGCTAGCCTACTGTCTGAAAGGAAATAGACAGAAAATAAAGCATAAGAGAGACTCCAGCTGCTGTAGAACGGCTCAAAAGGGCAGCTCACCGGGAAGTCTCGAGTTAGAAAATCAATCTACGCGCCTCACTGGTGGCCAGATGCACCTACCTCAAATCCTGTACAATCAAGTACATAAGTTTAGCGTGAGTACATAAACATATTTACCCAGTAAGTATCTAGTCTAACCTCGAAGAAGTAGTGACGAGGGGCCGACTTCGACACCTACTAGGGCCAACAATGTAGTAATGTGTGATTCAATATAAGCACGATATACATAACTAACAATAAACTCAGAACAAGAAATAACTAAACAGTTCTTCTGTCATATTTAAAAATCCAAAACACTTCCTTCATTTAAAACAATTGATCTCTAAAACATTAAATTTATACCAAGTATACAAAGGCTTCCAGTCATATTATCACATACAAATTCCACCGAGGACGTTCGGTCCAATCCAACATAAAATGTAAATTGTGCACTGCCAAGGGTCGAACGGCGCGAACCATAGATGTATCTATTAACTTGCCGAGGTGAATGACTTTCTCCCATGAGAGTAGTGGAAATAGTCACCCCGCTCGCGGAATATACTTCCGACGCAGTTACATATAAATATAACATAGTTTTCCTAAATTCTTTTCAAAATAATAATTTACTTGAAACCTTTGAAATTCTTAAAATCTTTAATTTAGTTCTTATCCAATACAATCAACATATATGATCAGTTAACGGTATTCACAAAGCATTGTGTAAGCCTAAAACTACCCGGACATAACAGGAATAGTAGCAACGTATGGACTCTCGTCACTTCGTGCGTACGTAGCCCCCACAAATAATCACATATTAATTAACTTCACCTATGGGGAAATTTCCTCTTATAAGGTTAGAAAAGAGACTTACCTTACTTCAAAGCCTACTTTCCGGTCCAAGCTTATGCCCCAAACCCTCAATTTGGTGCTGAACAATCCAAAACTATCCAAATAGAGTAATGACTAATCAATATAGGCTTAAAACTTCATATCCCAACTATTAAAGTAATTTCCCAACTCAAATTGCAAGATTCCTAAAAATTCTTCCCCGGGTCCACGTGCACAGATTCCGGAAATATTTGAAGAAAGTTGTTACCCATAACTTTAGGAACATAAATATATGATTTTCTTTAAGTTCCATAACCATTTTCGTGGTAAAGCTCCATTTTTATCGAAAGCGGCCTCGCATTCGCGAAGGAAAATGACTCAGGCCCCCTGAAGACCCTTCATCGTGAACGCGGTCAATGTTTTGCGAACACAGAGGCTGGCTTGGCCTACCCTATGCGAATGCGAGGGTTGCTTCAAGAACGCGAAGAACAAAGCGGCCCCAGCCCAGCCCAGTTACTCTTCGCGAACGCGAGTCGCCTCACGCGAACGCAAAGGTCACTGGCCCAGACCTTCGCGAAGGCGGACTAACTATCGCAAACGCATAGCACATTTACCCCCAGCCCCAACTCCTGCTACACGAACGCGATGGTCCCTTCGCGATCCCGAAGAAGGAAACCAGAACTAGACATTTGTGGTTTCTCACACTCTGCTCTGAGGGGTCCGAAACTTACCCGAGCCGCTCGGGACCCTGTCCAAAGGCAGTAACAGGTTTGTAATCATAATACAGACTTGCTTGAACTCTCAAAACGTGAAAACAAACAACGAAACCAAGAATCATACCCCAATACCAAATTAAATCAAACTTTGAACTTCAACTTTTCCAAATCCTCCAAATGCGTCGAATCATGCTTAGACTACTCGGAATGACATCAAATTTTGCGTGCAAGTTTTAAATGATATTACAGAACAATTCTCGGTATCAGAATTCAATTCGGACCTCAATAACACCAAGATCCGCTCCAAATCAAATTTAAAGAACTTCAAAGTTCTTCAAGAACCAACTTTCACTATTGGGCGCCAAAACGCTCCCGGGTCATCCAAAACCCGATCCGAACATACGCCCAAGTCAGAAAGCATCATACGAACCTATTAGAACTGTCAAATCCCGATTCCGAGGTCGTTTACTCAAAATGTTGACCAAAGTCAAACTTGTCCTTTTAAGCCAACCTTAAGGAACCAAGTGTTCCGATTGCAATCCAAACTCTTCCCAATCCCGAACCAACCATCCCCGCAAGTCATAAATCAGTAAAAGCAAGTACGAGAAGTCTTATTTTGGGGAATGAGGTTTTAGAAAGCAAAACGACCGGTAGGGTCGTTTCATTCTCCACCTCTTAAACAAGCGTTCGTCCTCGAATGGGTTTAGATTCATACCTGAAGTTCTGAATAAGTATGGATATATGCTCCGCATGTCCTCCTCGGACTCCCAGGTCGTCTCCTCGACTGGTTGGCCTCTCCACTAAATCTTTACCGTAGAAATCCTCTTGGACCTCAACTATCGATCCTGTCTAGCAACAATAGAAACTGGCTCCTCCTCATAAACCAAGCTCTCATCTAACTGAATAGTACTGAAGTATAACACATGAGACAAGTCGGCGTGATACCTCCGGAGCATAGACACGTGAAAAACTGGATGAACCCCTGATAGGATGGGAGGTAAAGCAAGCTCACAAGAAACCTCCCCAACTCGCCTCAACACCTCAAATGGACCTATAAACCTTGGGCTCAACTTGCCCTTGTTTCTGAATCTCATAATACCCTTCATCGGTGAGACTTTCAAGAGAACCTTCCCGCCGACCATAAATGATACATCGCACGCCTTCTGATCCGCATAACTCTTATGTTTGGACTGTGCGGTGCGAAGTCGCTCTTGGATACAAATTTACCTTTTCCAAGGCACCCTTCACCAAATCAGTACCATATAACTTAGCCTCGCCAGGCTCAAACCACCTGATGGGAGAATGACATCGCCGACCATATAAAGCCTCAAATGGAGCCATCTCGATGCTGGACCGGTAATAGTGGTTATAAGCAAACTTGGCCAAAGGCAAGAACTGATCCAACTGTCCCACAAAGTCAATCACACATACTCTTAGCATGCCCTCCAATATCTGAACTGTCCGCTCTGACTGCCTGTTGGTATGTGGATGGAATGTTGTGCTAAGCTTTACACGGGTCCCCAACTCACTCTGTACGGCCCTCCCGAAATGTGAGGTGAGCTGAGGGCCTCTATTTGATATGATGGAAACAGGTACACCATGCAACCGAACAATCTCCCGAATATAAATCTGGGCCAACTTCTCTGAAGTATATGTAGTCACAACCAGAATGAAGTGTGCCGATTTGGTCAACCTATCGACAATGACCCAAACTTCATCAAACTTCTGCAAGGTCCGTGGCAACCCAACTACAAAGTACATGGTAATGCGCTCCCATTTCCACTCAGGTATAGTCATCTGCTGAAGTAGGTCACCTGGCCTCTAGTGCTCATACTTGACCTGCTGGCAATTTTGGCACCTAGCCACATACTCAACTATGTCTTTCTTCATCCGCTGCGACCAAAACTGCTATCGCAGGTCACGATACATCTTTGTAGCACCTGGATGAATAGAATACTGAGAATTGTGTTCCTCTTCTAGGATACTCTCCCTCAAGCCATCGACATTAGGAACACATAGACGACCATAGAGTCGCAGAACACCATCCTCGCCTAGAGAAACCTCCTTGTCACCACCCCATAGTACCGTCTCTCTGAGGACTGCCAAGTGCGGATCAACAAACTGTCGAGCCTTGATCTGCTCCAATAGTGAAGGCTGGCCAACAACACTTGCAAGAACTCAGTTGGGCTCTGAAATATCCAACCTCACCAGTATGTTAGCCAAGGACTGAATGTCCAAAGCTAGTGGTCTCTCCTTAGCTGCAATGAATGCCAAACTACCCATATTCTCTGCCTTCCTGCTCAAATCAGTAATGTCATACTCGGATTGAACTCGGCTGGGCTCTGAAATATCCAACCGGGTACTGATTGGCCAACAACACATGCAAGAACACATGCAACAAACTGCCTTCGCCTTACCCGGATGATAAAGAATAGTGATGTCATAGTCCTTCAGTAACTCAAGCCACTTGCACTACCTCAGATTGAAATCCCTTTGCTTGAACAAGTGCTGCAAGCTGCGTTGATCAGTATATACCTCACAAGGCACCCCATATAAATAATGCCTCCAAATCTTAAGAGCATGAACAATCACAACCAACTCCAAATTGTGCATAGGATAATTCTTCTCATGAGGCTTCAGCTGACATGAAGCGTATGCAATAGCTCGCCCCTCCTACATCAATACACAACCCAAGCCAACATGTGAAGCATCGCAGTACACAGTATACACCTCAGAACCAGAATGCAACACTAAAACTGGTGTTGTAGTCAAGGCTGTCTTGAGCTTCTGAAAGCTCGCCTCACAATCATCGGACCAATGAAATGGGGAACCTCTGAACTGCCTCAATCTTCTTGGAATCCACCTTAATACCCTCTCCTGATACCACATGCCCCAAGAATGCCACAGACTCTAGCCAAAACTCACACTTGGAGAACTGAGCATATAGCTTATGTTTTCGCAATGTCTAAAGCACCACTCTCAAATGCTGCTCGTGCTCCCCTAGGCTACGTGAGTAAATCAAGATGTCATCAATGAAAACAATAATAAAGGAATAAATATAAGGCTTGAACACCCAGTTCATAAAATCCATAAACGCTGATGGGGGATTATTGAAGATGAAGGACATCACAAGAAACTCATAATGACCATATCTGGTACGGAAGGCAATCTTCTAAACATCTGAGTCCCGAATCTTCAACTGATGGTACCCCGATCTCAAGCCGATCTTAGAAAATACCCTAGCACCCTGCAATTGGTTAAACAAATCATCGATACGCAGCAACAGGTACTTGTTCTTGATGGTAACTTTGTTCAACTGGTGGTAATCAATGCGCATCCGCATAGTTCCATCTTTCTTCTTCACAAATAACACTGGTGCACCCCAAGGTGATACATTCGGTCTGACAAACCCCTTTGCTAATAACTCCTAAAGCTGCTCCTTCAGCTCTTTTAACTCTTTCGGAGCCATACGGTACGGTGGGATAGATATAGGCTGGCTACCTGGAGCCAAATCAATACAGAAATCAATATCATGATCTGGCGGCATGAGTGAAAGGTCAGAAGGAAACACATCGGCGAACTCACAGACTACTGGCACCAAATCAGTCATCGGAGACTCTGCGGTGGTGTCCCGAACATAATCTAGATAAGCTAGACAACTCTGCTTGACCATATGTCGAGCCTTCAGAAAAGAGATGACCCGACTAGATGTACCAATAGAGGAACCCCTCCACTTCAATCTCGGTAACTCTGGCATTGCTAAAGTAACAGTCTTGGCATGGTAATCAAGGATGGCATGATACAGAGATAACCAGTCCATACCCAGGATGACCTCAAAGTCGATCATATCAAGTAGCAGAAGGTCCTCCCTAGTCTCGTAACCATAGAATATGACCACACAGGACCGATAGATCCTGTCCACAACCACAGAATCGCCCACAGGAGTGGACACAAAAATAAGAGTACCCAAGGACTCACGAGGAATATCCAAGAAATGAACAAATAGAGATGACAAATATGAATAGGTAGACCCTAGATCAAATAATACTGAAGCATCCCCACCGTAGACAAAAATAATACCTGTGATCACGACATCTGAGGCCACTGCATCTGGTCTGGCCAAAAGAGCATTACAATCCTGCTGGAGCGCCGGCTGGCTGGCCTCCACCTGACTGAACAATAGCTGGCTGACCTCCCCCTGCCTGGCCTCCACCTCTAGGATGGACCCTACCCGACTATCCCCCACCTCTTGGCAGTCGGACGGCTGGTGCTGCAATCATGGGTTGGTAACCCTGCTGTACTGCCTTGCCCCAAAGTATGGGACAAAATCTCTTCATGTGACCCGGATCTCCACACTCATAACAACCTCTTGGTACCATAGACTATTGCCCTGAAGCCTAACCTTGATGTCCTGAATACATATTAGAGGAAACCTGAATGGCTGGTGGGCGGTATGAACTCTCTAGCATGGAGCTGAAATAGGCACTGGAAGAACCCTGATGAACTGGTGGGCGATAAGAACTCTCTGGCATAACACTAAAATAGGTTCGTGCTGGAACACCCTGAGGAGGTGGTGGTGCTAGATATGTGGGCCTGCCGGGCTGACCCCTCCCAAACTGACCCCTGCCCCTATCCGGGGCACCTCTAAACTCTCCAAATAAACGAGTCCTCTTATCCTGCTGCATCTACTCTCTACCCCTCTGGTGGTAGCCCTCAATCCTCCAAGCAATCTCCACTACCAACTGATAACCAGTACCCATCTCAACCTCTCGGGCCATACTAGCCCAAATACTGGGGTGTAACATCGCAAAATATCTCTGTACTCTCTCTACGTCGGTAGGAAGTATCATAAGTGCATGGCGAGACAACTCAGAGAATCTCGCCTCATAATCAGTCACTGACATCTGAATCTGATCGAGCTGCTCGAACTGACCTCACAAATCTTCCCCCTGAGAGGGTGGAATATACCTATCCAAGAAAAGTTGTGTGAACTGGTCCCAAGTGATGGGAGGGGAACCCGCTGGTCTGCCAAGAAGATAAGAATGCCACCATCTACGGGCCCTGCCCTCCAACTGGAATGTAGTGAAGTCCACCCCATGGGATATCCTCATGGCGTGCAGTCTGTCCCTGCACCGGTCAATGAAATCCTGGGGATCCTCATGCCGCTCGCCCCCGAAGATAGGAGGGTGTAGCCTAGTCCATATGTGAAATAGCTTCTGCGGATCGCCCTCCGCAACAGTATTACAAAGTGAGTTTTGTGCATCCGTAGATACACTTCTATAGCCTTTTTTCTAAATGTATTTTTCTCATAACAATGACTGACATTCCACGAAATAATTTCCAATAATCTTCATTGGAAATGTTCGATGAACTTGAAGCGCTCATTATGTTATGCTTCTCTATTTTTTCAAACTCTAGTTCTCTTTTTTTTCTTTGAATTTGTATAGCGTCCGTAAGTAAGAAATGGTTCTTGGTGCATATATATAGAGTTATTGGTGTATATGCATCCCATACACCCCTTCTTAATTATTGGTGTGTTTTCTATTCTAAAGATAGATCAGAGATGAAAAACTCAGAATTTTTGGTTGTATTATTTAACTTGTTTATTTTTCTCCATTCCATAATGATGATGTAACACCCTAGACTTTAGACAGAGTCCCACATTGGCAAAACACAAGAGTGATACTGGGTATATATGTTAACAAGCCTTAGGCCCTAGTGACACATTTTAAATTCGTTAAGGCCCAGGCCCAAAGCGGACAATATCACTAGCGGGCTGGTCTGCTACAAATTGTATCAGAGCCAGTCTTGTGTCTGCCATGTTGATGGTGGGTCAGAGATCAACTGAGTTTAGGCAAATTTCGTTTAGGTGGGGAAAGCCTCAGTGCTGAGTCTAGGAGAATCCCATGCGGTGGGGCAAACCTCAGCGAGGATGCCAAGTCCATAAAAGGGGGTGTATGTAACACCCCAGACTTAAGATAGAGTCCCACGTCAGCAAAATACAAGAGAGATGTTGGGTATATAAGTTAAGAATCCTTAGACCTTCGTGACACGTTTTAAACTAGTAAGGTCCTAGGAACAAATCGGACAATATCGCTAGTGGGTGGTCTGTTACAAATGGTATCAAAGCCACTCTTATGTCAGCCTTGCCGATGTTGGGCCAGAGTTCAACTGAATTTTGGCAAATCTTGGTTAGGCAGGGCAAACTTCAGTGCTGAGTATAGGCGAATCCCATGCGGTGGGGCAAACCTCAGCGAGGACATTGAGTCCATAAGCGGGGGTGTATGTAACACCCTAGATTTTAGACAGAGTCCCACATCGCCAAAACACAAGAGGGCTAGGATACCACTCTTGTGTTTTGCCTATTTGGGACTCGGTCTAAAGTCTGGGGTGTTACAGATGCAGACTGCTCCTTTATAAAATAGGAACCAAAAAAATTCCACTTCATATGAAGTACATCTTCAACTTTTATTGATACATTGTAGTACTCTAGAACTTTAATGTAAAAGATTTGAGATCTTCCTTTGTTCTCTTTACTATCTTTTTTAAACTTTATCTTCTCAGGTACAATATTAAGAGGGTAATATATTATCTCAACCGGTGTTTTCATCTACTTAAAAATTTTCTTACATCTTTATGCATAGCTCAGTTTTGAAAATATGAAAACTTGACTTGAGCCCTCGCTATGACACAACTAAGCGTATTTTTCAAATATTGGAACCAAACCTAACCAAACCAATTGTGTCGTTTTTTTATCGATTTGGTTTACGTCGGGTTTTGTCGGTTTTTTGTTTTTTTGGTTATTTATCATTTTGTTTTTTTAAATATGAGACATACCCTACCAAACGCATATTTCGGCGACTAGATTTTCAACGTAACACTATCAAATCAATTTCTTTTTGAGAAATCTATCATTTTCAAGATATATTGATGATAATTGAATCAAATAGTGATGAAGAATTGAAGTAATCAATTAAAATATTGATTATTTTTAACATAAAATAAATTCTAGTACTTAGTAAAAGTAAACTACCAATCAAACTAGAATGTAAAGGCAAAGAATTAGAATATTATGATAGCAAAGAAATAGATTAAAAATACAAATGACTAATATGTACCATTAAATTCTAGAAATTTTATATAAAAATATACATATAGGTGTATTAATAAATTTAAATAGCTACTTTTATAGTCGGTTTGGTTCGATTTTTTCGGTTATTGTTTTATTAGAACCAAAACCAAACCAAATTTGATCGGCTTTTAAAATTCAAAACCAAAACCAAACCAAACCTAAAAAGTATCTGGTTTTTAGGTCGGTTTGGTTCAGTTTTCGGTTTGGTTCATTTTTTCGGGTTCTTATGAACACCCCTAATTGACAGCATTAGTAGAAGTCCATTGTTCATGGCCTAGAAAAAAGGTGGAAGGGGTGAAGAGAAGAGAATTGCCAATCTCGTAGTTTCACAAAACCAAACACAACTGCAATTGGACTTAATTCTCACATAGTGCCTATTTGGATACCAATTTTTTCTTCTCCACTTATGCAACTTTACCTGGGCGTGCTAACCTCAACTTTATCGGCATATGGTCCGAAATGCTGCTTCCTAGAATTTTTGGTGTTACACGTTCAAATGAAGTGTAAAATTTCAAAGTGCAGATTATCCTATCAAGTTTGGATAATTTTGTGGTGATTTGGTATCTCCATATGTAAAGGGGCTGAAATCTAAATCTAAAATACTGGGGCTAGCAGTAAAATTGATGAAGTTACTCATCTGCTATTTTGTAATTGGAGATCTGATGCTTCTCTCTAATGGGCGGGTTAGATTAGCATCCCCCGATCATAGGTCATGATGTATCATATAAATTATTACGTGACTCAGGATGTGGTGTCAATTTTATTGGTTCTAAATCTAGACCAAATGTTAGATCTCCATAAACTCCATGAAATTTGAAATTAACCGATAGACATTTAAACAACTGAATATTTGCCGATATATATTTGTCAATCCCTCTAGCGTTTTCTTTGTGGTATCTAAAAGATATATCACAGTTGATGCGTTCTTTGTCCCATAGTAACACCAAGTTTTCATGTTTAGTGCTAGTTTTCCATTTGATGTGCGTTTCACACTCTTGCAATATTATCAAGTGAGGTTTGTGCATCTGTATATATGCTTCTATAGCCTCTTTACTAATTGTAGTTTTCTCATAACAGTGACTGACATTCCATGAAACAATTCCCAAAATATATTACGGACCTACTCGAGGCCTCAAATCACATATAACAACATCGAAACGATGAATCATACCATAATTCAAACTTAGAAATTTTTAAACCTTTCGATTTCCAAAACTCTAACCGAACCATATCAATTCAACTCGGAATGAACTCAAATTTTGCGTAACGAAGCTACTGAGATTTTTGGAACCACAATCCGAACCCGATATCATCATAGTCAACTTTCGATTAAACTTATGAATATTCCAAACCTTCAAGTTTCCAACTTTCGCCAATTGATTTCGAAACCTTCTAGAAATATCCAAATAAAATTTCGGGCACACGTTCAAGTCCAAAATCACCATCCGGACCTAACGGAATCATTAAAACTCCGATCCGAGATCGAATACTAAAAAGTCAAACTTGGTCAACTCTTCCAACTTAAAGCTTCAAACATGAAATTTATTCTTCCAAACTAATTCCGAAACACCTGAAAACCAAAACCGACGATTCACACGTTATAATATATAATATGAAGCTATTCAAGACTTCAAATAGTTAAAAGGAGTGTAAATGTCCAAAACGACAAGTCGGGTCGTTACAAACTAGGCCAAGAGCGGACAATATCACTAGTGGACTGGTCTGCTACAAATGGTATCAGAGCCACTCTTGTGTCAGCCATGTTGATGGTGGGTCAGAGTTCAACTAAGTTTCGGCAAATCACGATTAGGCGGGGCAAACCTCAGTGCTGAGTCTAGGCGAATCCCATGTGGTGGGGAAAACCTTAGCGAGAATGCTGAGACCATAAGAGGGGGTGTATGTAACACCCCAGACTTTAGATGGAGTCCCACATCAGAAAAATACAAGAGGGATGCTGGGTATATAAGTTAAAATGTCTATACCTTAGTGACACGTTTTAAACCCGTGAGAGCCTAGGCCCAGAGCGAATAATATCACTAGCGAGTTGGTCTGTTACAAATGGTATCAGAGCCACTCTTGTGTCAGCCTTGCCGATGTTGGGTCAGAGTTCAACTGAGTTTAGAAAAATTTCGGTTAGGTGGGGTAAACCTCAGTGCTGAGTGTAGGAGAATCCCATGCGGTGGGGCAAACCTCATCGAGGATGCTTAGTCCATAAGAGGGGGTGTATGTAAACCTTGACTTGAGCCCTCGCTATGACACATCCATTCTATATTTCTTCACAAGGCTAAAGATAATTCACAGTTGGTGAAGCCAAATCTTTACCTCTTTTTTCATAAATTTATTTAGTAAAATGCATTTCCTATGGTTCTTATGATGGTACTAATATAATGTCTCTTTTCGTCTTTTTGAGCCGATGGTCTTTCGAAAACAAGCTTCCTATACTCTTCGGAGTAAAGGTAAGGTCTACGTACACTCTACCCTCCCCAGACCCTACGTGTGAGAACTCAATAGGTTGTTGATATTGTTGTGGTATTCAGTAAATGCATCATGCTAACACGTGATTCTTTCTAATATGGGAACAAAATAAATTCCATTTCAAATACAGCTTTGAAATTTTTCTTTTTTTCTTTCTTCTATTCTCAGGAACAATATTAAGAGAGTAAGTATTTGGTATAATACATCTTTAAGAAATCTACTTTATCAAAAACGTTATCTCTAAAAACAAATAACTTCCTTCACTCATGAATCGAAAAATTAATTTCCTTTTTGAATAATTTGAATTCTCGCTTTATTTTGTTTGTCTCAATTCTCAATTATGAATAATGTTAGTGTTCTATTTTCTTTTCTAACGTATAGTATAATGTTTATAGATGAGACAAATTCCAAAACTTAAAACTTTCAGGCTCAACGTCACATTTTCATGTTCACTTATGTGTGCTTTATTTTTATATGCTTTAATTTCTATTGTACAACCTAAACAAATATTTTTATAAATAAGCAGGCAATTGTCAATTTATTATTCTTCATATAAATATGTAATAGTTATTATTTTATTTGTTATTGAGCTAGCTAAATAAATTTAACTAATCATTTTCAGCATTTTATATACACATTTGACTTTAACTTTTATTTTGTAACTCCCACTCATTTTTCATCCTTTTAGTTTTAAAAGTGCAAGTACTTTGTTATTTGAAGCATTAATCCTCTCTGCTCTCCAGGGTAGGGGTAAGGTTTGCGTACACATTACCCTTCCTAGACCCCATATGTGGGATCCCATTCGGTTGTTGTTGTAATCCTCCCTGAAGTGCATACTGACACGAGCTCCTTTCTCAAATAGGAACAAAAACAAATTTCTTATCTTATGAAATACATTTTCCAATTTGAGCTTTAATTTATTTGATACGTTCTACTTTCTAGTACTAAAACTTTAATGCTACAGGTTTGAGATCTTTGTTTTTTTTCATTTTTCTTTGTTTGTGTTTTCTTTGTCTTCTCAGGTATAAGTGTTTATCTGAAAAATGGATAGAGTTGAATTTGTACGTAGTTCTAAGGATATTAGGTATAACTTAATACAAATCGTAAGGATAAATAGAAATCTTAAATACAGATATCAAATAAACAAGGTTGGAAAGAAGATGATTTTTAGGACTAATCAAGATGAATCAATGTATGAAACTTAAAGGAATAATTCTTAAATATATGAGTTTATGGTGCTTTTGTTACAATGTAAACAAAGAAAAAACTGCCCTCTACAGAAATGTAGCCATTCTCTTTATAGTGGAGGATCCTACTTTAGATATAATTAAAAATACATAGTGGAGAACCCATGATAAATCAGCTTTTCCCTAATTTGCACCAAGATTCTCTTCCTTAGTGTGTTTGCAACGGCTCTTGGCTGTGAGCTCGAGCACGACTAGCCTCGGTGTTGGTCGGTATTGCTTCTAGAGATCGATGTGGACTCGGGATCAGGTGATGATTCAGGCTCAGTATCGATTGGCCTCTACCCCTTAAGCTCGAAATCATCTCATCATAGTTCGATTGGGACCCGAGCTCGATAATGACTTTAAACTTGGTGTTTGATTTATACCTGAAATCTGAAGCTCGTTCGTACATCTTCGGAACCCATCATGATATTACAATGTCTTTCTTCGATCCATTATGTTTCGACCCCGATCAATCGTACGAAGGCCGAAATCTATTTCGACCGTATACAGATAGTCCCCTCATTTCTCGGTAAGGATGTGGTGAGAAACGATATGATTTCTCAATGGCTCAATTGGACATGCACTGATGTTTGCATCGAGCCCGACCATGATATACGTGATAGCTGTCCCGTCGGTTTAGCTTACCAAGGCATTTAATGTGTGTCAGATGATGGTCGGCCACTACTGATATTGAACCGTTATTGCTTCAATCTATAAATAGCCCTTCCTTCCACCATTTATCACTTTTATGTCTGCAATCTTCAAAATTTCTTAAGTTTATTTTCGTCTCTTCTGAGTTTATTCGCTGATCTGTGACTTTTTTCTGCAAAATGCTTCTTCTAAACCACCAAATCATTGTCACCATCTTTAAATCAAAAATGGTGAAGAAATCAAAAATCGTCCCCCAAAAAGAAAATGCTTCTTCTTCCCAATCTGCCACTGATAAAACATCGGTGGATCCACAACCTGAGGAGTGCGTTCCGTCGACATGTGTTCTTACCTCCGATTTCAAACTCGATAAAGGTTCGCCGATTCCTGGCCGATGCGAGCCCATATCGAGATATATTTATTAGATAACTATATCAAGCAGATAAAAAGATTGTAACTGGGGGAACAAAGAAGTGGTAGTGCCATCTCCCGAAGAGGATATTACTACTCACGTGAAAGTATTTTTAAGTGTGTACACTTACCCTTTCACGTTAGGTCCCCTCGACCCTGTTATCATAGATATTTGTCATAAATACCTAATAACACTAGGCCAGATCCATCCTTCTTTCTAGAGGATCGTTATTTTGATCCGATACTTTGTTAACAAAATCGAGGGGATGCCTTTCACCCTCGATCATCTAATCCGTTTGTACCGTCCTCGCCTTTTTTGAGGAGGGTTAATAAAACTTCAACGTCGAGCTACCAAGGCTCCGTTCTCGAGCATAGACGAGGACAGAGTTCGAGGCTGGATGGGCAGGTTCGTTCGAGTAACGACGTCGGACCTAATTCCGACTGAAAAGATGCCTTTTCCAGAGGAATGGAATATGAAGCGTAAGTGTAATTCTTCTGTTATCTCCTACTATTTTGTCCTTTCATTTCTTTTCTCACCGATATCCTCTTTTTTGTGATGCAGCGGTTCCCTGGATGCCCGACACAGTTCCTGATCTCAAGAACTAGGTACGGGATCTGGTTTTGACCTCCACATACGCCGATCACTCATGGCGTGACTTGTCAAAGGGCCGATGGGAGGCCAAAAATCATGGTAAGCCCCTTTCTCATATTTTTTGGTAGTTCGAACAAGATGCTTTCCATATATAAAATTTTCCGTATGTAGGTGTGGGCAAATATGGGATTTTGAGGCCCTCGTCCGTGGACGAGGCTACGGCCTCTATCCCAAAGCCGGTGTAAGATAATAATAGGAAAAGGGCCTCCGTTCCCAAAGATCCAAAACCGAAGAAGAGGACGGCTCGTAAGCCGAACAAGATTACCATTCCTTGACCTTAGAATCAGTTCTGTGTCTAAGGGATGAAGACGAAGAAGAATAAGAACAAAAAAATGATGGGTCTGCACTGGCGGCCCGAACGAAAAAGAACGCTGACATTCGACAGGCAGCTGGATCGATGGTGGTTTATAAGGCTCCGCCTCGAACTGAGGATATATCGAAGAAAGATTCGGGCAGAGTCCCCGAGTTGTTGAAGACCGAAGATGCTTCCCATTGAAGCCAACAGATGGGGTATATGTCTGAAGGGCCTCTCTCTGAATCTCTTCGAACCGAAGAGAATTGTCCAAGTGATTCACTTGGGGCAGTAGCAATCGAAGACTCACCCACCTTCCCTGCTTTTTCCGCAGGGGAGATTTGGGAATCCCAAGCTTTGGGGGCCCTCGAACTAGACATGCCTCATAATGTAGATGATTCTTTTCATGACCTGTTTACGTGTGTCGAAGTCATTGCCGGTACTAGTGAAGCATCATATCGTTTTCACAGAGTGCAGCCGGATTTGAATCAGGTAAGCCTTAAATTATTTTGTTGGCATTACCTTTATGTTTTCTTTTCTTTTCTAACTTCGTTTCTTCTTTCTTTGCAGGCCACGATAGTTCATCGAGAAGTATGTTCTCTGTCTCGAACCGAGCTACGTCGATACGAGGATGGCCTTCAACAAGTTACGAAGGAGAGGAACTCCCTTAAACTCCTCTTAGGGCAAATGAGAGAGGAAATAAAAGACCTCCAAGCTAAGTTGGACAAGGCTCACCAAGATCAGATCGATCTGTCCGAGCAGGTAATGATTCTTTTAAAAGCCTATGGGCTCGATACTGGAACGATGGCTAATTGTTTGGTCTCACAACTAAAGGAGAAAATTGAGATGATCGGGAAACACCGTGAGGAGGTCGATGTGATAAAAGCGGAGTCTTTGAAGTGGAAAGAAGGTGTGTATCGCTTTGCTGCAGAGAAAGAAGCAGCTCGAGCCTAATTATCATTGGCTGAAAACCAACTCCAAAGTGTGAAGGAGAAAACTCGATTCAAGCAAGAAGAATAGAGGAGCTCAAGGCTCGGTTGGCCTCTAAATGTGCCAAGGCCAAATCTGACGATGAAAAGGCAAAGGCCGATACGGATGCGCTCATGGCCTTCTATCAGGCCGATGCTGAAGCTGCCCAGGTCCAAGCAAGAGAGGCAGTCGATACTCGAGCACATTGGGTCGCTAAACTTGCTAAGTGCCGATCTCGGAGGGAGACCCTCAAAGAGATCGATGCTCGAGGTTTCGATCTCGCAGAAGAGATAAAAAAGGCTAAAGAACTCGAAGTCGGTGGTGAAGCCTTGGTTTTCGATGATGAAGATGATGATAATGATGATGATGATGGGAGTAAGAGCGGGTCCGGGAACGAGGGGGAGCCCTGTGGAGAAGAGACCGATCCCAGAGATAACCAAGAAACTTAGCCCTTAGTTTCTATGTTGCAACCAATCATGTAAATAATCTTGTATATATATATAATATAAATATCTTTTTCTTTTACCGACTTGCTTCTGTTTTGTTTCCTGCCTTGTGAAGATTTTATTCATGCCTTATGAATGTTTTCATAAGGATTTAGGCAATTTGATTGAATTTGCAATTCGTAGCCTTTATAACCGAATGAGCTCTTACTCAAACTTGAAATAAGGTAGCTCGTAGGCTTAGTAGTCGAGTGAATGATTTGAACTCGAAGTAATATAGCCCGTAGGCGTATGGGTTGAGTGAGTGATTGCTTGAACTCAAAATATGAATAGCCCATAGGCTTAGTAGCCGAGTGAATGATTGGGACTCGAAGTGATGTAGCCCGTAGGCGTAATGATCGAGTGAGTGCTTGCTCGAACTCGAAATAAAAGTAGCCTGTAGGCTTAGTAGTCACTCAAACTTGAAATAAGGTAGCACATAGGCTTAGTAGTCGAGTTGAGTGATTATTTGAACTTGAAGTAATACAGCCCGTTGGCTTATTACTCGAGTGAATGATTTGAACTCGATGAAATATATCCCTTAGGTGTAATAGTCGCGTGAGTGCTTGCTTGAACTCGAAATAAGAGTAGCCCGTAGGCTTAATAGTCGAGTGAATGATTCGAACTCTAAGTAATGTAGCCCGTAGGCGTAATGGTCTAATGAGTGCTTGATCGAACTCGAAATAAATGTAGCCCGTAGGCTTAGTAGTAGAGTGAATGATTCTAACTCGAAGTAATATAGCCTGTAGACATAAGGTTCGAGTGAGTGCTTGCTTGAACTCGAAATAAGAGTAGCCCGTAGGCTTAATAGTCGAGTGAATGATTCGAACTCTAAGTAATGTAGCCCGTAGGCGTAATGGTCTAATGAGTGCTTGATCGAACTCGAAATAAATGTAGCCCGTAGGCTTAGTAGTAGAGTGAATGATTCGAACTCGAAGTAATATAGCCTGTAGACATAAGGTTCGAGTGAGTGCTTGCTTGAACTCGGAAAAAGAGTAGCCCGTAGGCTTATTAGTCGAGTGAATGTTTCTAAATTGAAGTAATGTAGCCCGTAGGGGTAATGGTCGAGTTAGTGCTTGCTCGAACTTTAAATAAAAGTAGCCCGTAGGATTAGTAGTTGAGTGAATGATTCGAACTCGATGTAATATAGCCCGTAGGCATAATGGTCGAGTGAGTGCTTAAATGATTCGAACTCGATGTAATGTAGCCCGTAGGCATAATGGTCGAGTGAGTGCTTAAATGATTCGAACTCGATGTAATGTAGCCCGTAGGCATAATGGTCGAGTGAGTGCTTAAATGATTCGAACTCGATGTAATGTAGCCCGTAGGCATAATGGTCGAGTGAGTGCTTAAATGATTCGAACTCGATGTAATGTAGCCCGTAGGCATAATGGTCGAGTGAGTGCTTAAATGATTCGAACTCGATGTAATGTAGCCCGTAGGCATAATGGTCGAGTGAGTGCTTAAATGATTCGAACTCGATGTAATGTAGCCCGTAGGCATAATGGTCGAGTGAGTGCTTAAATGATTCGAACTCGATGTAATGTAGCCCGTAGGCATAATGGTCGAGTGAGTGCTTAAATGATTCGAACTCGATGTAATGTAGCCCGTAGGCATAGTGGTCAAGTGAGTGCTTGCTCGAACTCAAATTAAAAGTAGCCCATAGGCTTAGTAGTCGAGTGAATGGTTCGAACTCTAAGTAATGTAGCCCGTAGGCGTAATGGTCGAGTGAGTGCTTGATCGAACTCAAAATAAAAGTAGCCCGTAGGTTTAGTAGTCGAGTGAATGATTCGAACTCGAAGTAATATAGCCCGTAGGCATAACGTTCTAGTGAGTGCTTGCTCGAACTCGGAATAAGAGTAGCCCGTAGGCTTATTAGTCGAGTGAATAATTTGAACTCTATGTAATATAGCCCGTAGGCATAATGGTTGAGTGAGTTCTTGCTCGAACGCGAAATAAAAGTTGCCCATAGGTTTAGCAGTCGAATGAATGATTTGAACTCGATGTAATGTAGCCCGTAGGCATAATAGTCGAGTGAGTGCTTGCTTGAACTCAAAATAAAAGTAGCCCGTAGGATTAGTAGTCGAGTGAATGATTCGAACTCGATGTTATATAGTCCGTAGGCATAATGGTCGAGTGAATGCTTGCTCGAACTCGGAGATTTATCTCAATCCTGTTTTCATAATAAATCTCAAAATAGAGGAATGTTTCTTGGATATAAGATATCGGTAAAGAAGAAAACTTTATTTTGAAGTCATTATACATGTGTTCATATTTTGCATCAGGGCCCGGGCCAACTACATGAGCATGGTTCGTTTTGACCAATTGGCTCTTACCACTTTTCCTATTGGAACCCTGTTGTTATGAAGTAACTTTCTTGCATCAGAACTTGATATATTTGAGGGCTAATGCCCCCCAAGTATTCGAGGTCAATTTTAAAGAAGCCTTAGATACTGTCGAATTGTTTCTAAGTTTATCACGATCAATTGGTTGCCTCATTAAAAACCTTGTAGAAAAACCCATTTGGGATAAAACCGGTCGAAGGGAAAAATAGTGCAACGTGTGCTTTTAGACCTAGGGTTTTGTGTTGAATGATCCATCCTTATTCCTGATCGAACTCCTACAAGGGTTAGTTTTGAAATATAAACGAACATGGGAGGGTCGTACCTTAGCAGTAGTATCGTTTTAGGTGCGACACATTCCAATTGCTTGACAGTTGTTTTCCGTTTATAATGCCGAGCTTGTATGATCCTTTTCTGACGTTTTCGAGAACCTGATACGGTCCTTCCCAATTCGGTCCTAGTTTTCCTTTGTTTGGATTTCGGGTACTGAGATACTTTCCGTAGCACCAGGTCCCCAAGTTTAAAGTGGCGAAGCTTGGTGCTTCGATTATAGTATCTTTCGATTCGCTGCTTTTGGGCGGCCAATTGGACAAGAGCAGCTTCTTGTTTTTCATCCGATAATTCGAGACTAGTGTTCATAGCCACGTTATTTGACTTTTCTGTTGTATATCAAAACCTGGCACTGGGTTCCTCGATTTCGACTGGAATCAAGGCTTCGGAGCCATATACTAAGGAGAATGGGGTCGCCCCTGTACTAGATTTTGATGTGTTCGATATGCCCAAAGAACTTCGGGTAGGATTTCTCTCCATTTTCCCTTAGCGTCGTTCAACCTCTTCTTTAGGTTTTGAATGATAGTTCTGTTCGTTGATTCAGCCTATTTGTTCCCACTGGGGTGATACGGTGTTGATAATATCTGTTTTATTTAGTGGTCTTCGAGAAATTTCGTGACTTTGCTGCCGACAAACTGTTTCCTATTGTCAAACACTATTTCGGCGGGTATCCTGAATCGACATACGATATGTCCCAAATAAAGTCTATAACCTCTTTCTCTCTTACTTTCACGAACGCTTGTCCTTCTACTCATTTAGAGCAATAGTTAGTCATAAATATAATGAACTCAACTTTACCTTGGGCCGATGGTAGAGGGCCGACGATATCCCTTCCCCATTTGATGAATGGCCATGGGGATAGGACCGAGTGAAGTTGCTCTCCGGGCTGATGGATCATTGGTGCAAACCTTTGATATTTGTCACATTTTCGATCCAACTCCTTTGCATCTTTGTCCATATCGATCCAATAATAAACTGCCCTGATTACTTTTTGGACTAATGAATCAGCACCATAGTGATTTCCACAAGTGCCCTTGCGCACCTCACGTAGGACGTAGTCAGTGTCTCCTGGACTTAAGCATACTGCTCATGGTCCATCGAATGTACTTCGTTATAACGTTCCATCTGCAGTTAATGTGAATCGAGCGGATTTGGTTCATAGGGTCCTCGAATTTTTTGGGTTCGATGGGAGCTTTCCGTTTTTTAATTATTCAATATACTTATTTCTCCAATCTCAAGTTAAGCTTGTAGAATTTATCTCGGTATAACCTTCTTCGATCACAGATCTCGAGAGCTGAATGACAGTCCCTGAGCCTATCTCGCCTTCCTCGACCGATGATCCCAAATTTGCAAGTGCATCAGCCTCGCTGTTTTGCCCTCGTGGAACATGCTGTAAAGTCCATTCTTTGAAATAGTGCAAAGTGACATGCAGTTTTTCCAAATACCTTTGCATTCTATCTTCTCGAACTTTGAAAGTTTTGTTTACTTGATTTACCACCAGCAAAGAGTCACACTTGGCTTCAATGACTTATGCTCCCAAGCTTTTAGCTAGCTCGAGACCTGGAATCATGGCCTTCTACTCGACCTCGTTGTTATTCAACCTAGTAGGTTTGATAGATTGCCTAATAGTGTTACCCGTGGGTGGCTTTAAAACTATGCCTAGTCCTGACCCCTTCACATTTGAAGCCCCGTCCGTAAAAAGGGTCCATACCCCCGATAATGTACCCGATTTCAATAAGAGTTCTTTTTCAACTTCAGGTTGGAGGGTCGGCGTGAAATCGGCCACGAAGTCTGCTAAAATTTGAGACTTGATGGTTGTACGGGGTTGATATTCGATATTGTACCCGTTGAGTTCGACGGCCCATTTGGCCAATCGGCCAGATAGTTCGGGCTTGTGCAAAATATTATGGAGTGGGTAAGTGGTCAATACGCATATGGGGTGACATTGAAACTATGGTCTTAACTTTCTAGAGGCGCTTATCAGTGTAAGTGCCAATTTTTCTAAGTGTGGATCTCTAGTTTCTTCTCATCCTAAGGTTCGACTTACATAATAGACAGGAAATTACGTACCTTGCTCTTCTCGAACTAGGACACCGCTGACCGCGATTTTTGATACTGCCAAGTAGAAGCAAAGTTTTTCGTCTGTTTTTGGAGTATGAAGCAGTGGTGGGCTCGACAGAAATCATTTTAACTCTTCTAGTGCCTGTTGGCATTCCGAGGTCCAAGCAGAATCGTTCTTCTTTTTGAGTAAAGAGAAAAATTTGTGACTTCGATCTGATGACCTTGAAATGAATCAGCCCAAGGCTGCAATCTAACCCATTAGCCTCTGCATGGCTTTTACGCTGTCCATGATGGTGATGTCTTCGATGGCCTTGATTTTATTGGGGTTAATCTCGATCCCCCAATTTGACATCATGAAGCCGAGGAACTTGCCTGACCCGACCCCGAAAGCATATTTCTCGGAGTTGAGCTTCATGTTGTATTTCCTTAAAATTTCGAATGTTTCCTACAAATGGAACTTGCCCGACCCGACCCCGAAAGCACGTTCCCCGAACATTTTGTATACTAGGCATTGGCAAGTAGCTCCTTTATTTTTTAGCCCGAAGGGCATCATATTATAACAATATGTTCCATACTTGGTGACAAATGAAGTCTTTTCCTGGTCTTTTGGGTTCATTTGTATTTGATTATACCCTGAATAGGCATCGAGAAAAGTAAGGATCTCGTAGCCGGCCGTGGCCTCGATCATGCGATCGATGTTAGGCAGTGGAAAAGATTCTTTGGGACATGCCCTGTTTAAATCCTTTTAATCTACTCACATTCTAAGTTTGTTCCCTTTTTTAGACACTACAACTACATTGGCTAATCATTCAGGATATTTCACCTCTCAAATGGACCCTATTTTTAGAAGTTTAGTTACCCCGTCCTTTATGAATGCGTGTTTTACCTTGATGTGGGGTCTTCTCTTTTGCTTCACCGGTCTAAACCTAGGGTCCAAGCTTAGCCAATGCATCGTTATATCCGGTGGGATCCCTGTTATATCTAAATGGGACCAAGCAAAACAATCTACGTTAGTGATAAGAAATTGAATAAGTTTTTTCCTGAGTTCGGGGTTTAACCCCGTTCCCCGGTATAACTTTCGTCCGGGCCAGTTCTCGATTAGTATGACTTGCTTCAATTCTTCAATTGTTGATTGGGTAGCGTCGGAATCATCGGGAACCATGAAGGATCGAGGGATCCTTTGATCATCATCTTCATCAATCTTCTGGTTTTCTGGTTGGGTTAAAGCTGATTTCTGTGATTGCTATTTGGAATCTCATTCCCCTTTTAAGTCGAATCCCTTTTTTGGAGACGGTGAGGATATCAGATTTGCTTCTTCGAAGGCAAACATTTCTCTTGTGGCTGGCCATTCTCCGTACACTATTTTGACTCCACCCAATGTTGGAAATTTAAGAACCTGGTGTAGGGTCGAAGGTACAATTCTCATGTTGTGGATCCATGTCCTTCCAAAAAGGGAGTTGTACCTCATGTCGCCTTCAATTACGTGGAACTTCATTTCCTCGATGGTCCCTCCCACGTTTATCGGGAGAATTATCTCTTCTTTGGTAGTTTCACATGCCATATTGAATTCGTTTAGAACCAGGGTTGCGGGTAAGACCTGGTCCTATAGATCGAGCTGTTCTATCACTTTCGATCTAATGATGTTGGCCATGCTACCTTGATCAATTAACACACGCTTAACTTTAGTTTTATTCATAAGTACGGATATTACCAGTGCATCGTTATATGGTCGTATGACTCCTTGTACATCTTCATCATTAAAGGACAAAGTTCCTATGGGTGCGTAGTCCTGAGTTCGAGATCGCTTTTCCCTCACAATCGATGTCTTAGTGCGTTTAAGCACTAGCCCTTGAGGGGTATCAACGTCGCCGATGATTATGTGGATGACGGGTTTTGGTTCTTTTTCTTCATTTTGTTTGCCGAAATCCCTATTTTTAAAATGGTTCTTTGCCCTGTCTCTTAAAAATTCTCGAAGTTGCCCTTTATTGAATAACCGGGCTACCTCCTCTCTTAGTTGCCCGTAATCTTCCATTCTGTGGCCATGGGTGCCATGATATTTGCACATTTGATTCGGATTCCTCTGGTCATGATCGGTCTGCATGTGTCGAGACCATTTAGTGTCTTTGATGCGTCCGATAGCCAACACGATGGCAAATGCATCAATGTTGATGTTATACTTTGATAACCGTGGTGCTCTCTTAGATACGGTAGGCCTGTCGAACCCACTTCTATCCGTCAGCCCCTGAAACCCTTAACCTCGATCACTTCTTCTATTGCTTTGTCCAAGGTTACGTCTCGATTCATTGATTCTGTGGTTTCCACTATACGGTCGGTATCAGTCCCTGATAGGACCTTGTTCTCGATTGGTAACCCTTCGAGCAGCGGGTTCAGCCCAAACTGATCATCTTCGACTCTAATTTTTGATTGGTACCGATTGTGCACGTCGGCCCAAGTGATCGCTGTGTACTCGATCAGGTTGTGCTTCAACCGCCATGATGCCGTCGAGCTTCATTCGTTCAAACATTGAGTGAAAGCCTGAACAACCCAATCGTCTGTGACTGGTGGCATATCCATTCGTTCCGTTTGAAAACGAGATACGAACTCCCTTAGCATCTCATTATCCTTTTGTCTTACCTTGAAATGGTCTGATATCCTTGTTGCAACCTTTATGGCCCCGGCATGTGCCTTTATGAAAGAATCTGCTAACATGGCAAATAAGTCGATCGAATTCGTTGGTAGGTTAGGATACCAAATCATTGCTCCCTTCGAGAGGGTCTCTCCGAATATTTTTAACAACACAGATTCGATTTCATCATCCTCTAAATCATTGCCCTTGATGGCACACGTGTAAGAGGTGATGTGTTCGTTGGGATCGGTCGTTCAGTTATATTTGGGAATTTTGGGCATACGAAATTATTTGGGGATTGGTTTTGGGGCTGCGCTCGAGGGAAAAGGCTTTTGCATAAATTTTTTGAAAGGCAACCCTTTTATCATTGGTGGAGCACCCGGGATCTGATCGACCCTGGAGTTATATGTTTCTACTTTTTTATCGTTGGCTTCGACTCGCTTTGTGAGCTCTACGAGTATTTCAGCAATTTCGGGAGTTGTCCCCGATTCTTGCTCATTTGGCCTTACTATGGCTGGCTCCGTTCTGTGGGCAACTTCTCGAGGTGAACTGGGCTCCGGCCTGCTCGGTAGCTGGGGTTGGTTCTGCAACTGAGCTATTACTACCTGTTGGGCTTGCAACATTTCAAAAATCATATGCAAGCTGACGTCGTTTTCCTCAATGTTATGGGTGTCTCGGGCAGCATATCGAGCACCACCATGATGTTGTGTTCAGGTTCAGAACATTGGTTTGCCTCAAGGGCCATATGCAAATTAATGTCTAGTGGTACTTCGACTCGAGCTTTAACGACATCGACAAGCGGCCTTCTGGCCCTGGGTGTCAAGTTGTAGGTTTCATCTTTAAGGTTGGCTTCGTTGTCGATAGGTAAAGCCATTAATTAGGGGTTTGTCCTTGCTAATCCGAAGCCAAAGATACTCTCGAAAGACAAGCGTAAAACGGTGTGTGTTACAGGTTTGTATGAAATAACCACTGTTATCCTTAGCCCCACGGTGGGCGCCAAACTGTTTACCCGAAAAACGGATAGAGTTGAATTTGTACGTAGTTCTAAGGATATGTGGTATAGCTTAATACAAATCGTAAGGATAAATACAAATCTTAAATACAGATACCAAATAAACAAGGTTGGAAAGAAGATTATTTTTTGACTAATCAAGATGAATCAATGTATGAACCTTAAAAGAATAACTCTTCAGTATAGGAGTGTGTGGTGCTTTTGTTAAAATGTAAACAAAGAAAAACCTGCCCTCTACAGAATTGTAGCCATCCTCTTTATAGTGGAGGATCCTACTTTAGATATAATTAAAAATACATAGTGGAAAACCCATGATAAATCAACTTTTCTCTAATTTCTGCCGAGATTCTCTCCCTTAGTGTGTTTGCAACGGCTCTTGTCTATGAGCTCGAGCATGATCGGCCTCGGCGTTGGTCGTTATTGCTTCTAGAGCTAGATGTGGACTCGGGATCAGGTGATGATTTGGGCTCGGTATCAGTTGGCCTCTGCCCCTTAAGTTCGAAATCATCTCATCATAGTTCGATTCAGACCCGAGCTCGATATTATGAAGTCTTTCTTCGATCTATTATGTTTCGACCCCGATCAATCGTACGAAGGCCGAAATCTATTTCGACCATATACAATAAGTATTACGAGGGTAAGCTTTTGTCCACAATCAGTATTTATGAAAATTAATGCATTACATGTATTTTCATACAAATTCTCTCACTTATCCATGAAGCTCTCAGAATATTCCCCGATAAACCCCAATTATTTAATTTTTCATCTCCCCCAAATTTGCCTACACCTTGAACTTGTTCGAAAAAAGTAGGATTCTAAGTAAAACAATTTTGCTACTGTCACGACCCAATTTCCCATGTAGGTCATGATGACTCCCAACGTTACAGCTAGGCAAGCCAACTAGTGAATTAGGCAAATTATTCCTCTTTTAATAAGTTTTCAAATAATTGAATTTTTCCTTAATTGAAAGATTTAAGAATTAACAAGGTTAAATAAATAAAACAAAAAAAGCTGAGTGAAATCATAATAATAGTAATACTCCAAAACCACAAATCTACTAGTGTGTGCCAGGACATGGTGCTCACTAATATATTAAGTAGTAAATGAAAAATGATATTATCACTCAATCCCTAGTACATACCAACAAGAACAATCAACTACTAGTTCAATCAGAGACGGTTCTAGAATTTGGAGGTTCCGGGTACTAACTATATTGGGTTTGGTTTAACCATATTTTGAACATTTTTGATTTAGGTTATTCGTCTTTTCTGTTTATATAGATAAACCAATCAAATGAAATAATTTACTCTCTTTGTTCTAGTTTATGTGAACATATTTCCTTTTTGGTCTGTTCCAAAAAGAATGACCCATTTCTAAATTTGGAAACAATTTAGCTTAAATTTCCAATTCTACCCTTAATGAGAAGCTTTTATGACCACACAAATATTCTGGACCCCTTTTGACTTGTTTAGGACCACAAATTTCAAAAGTCTTCATTATTTATTAAACTATGTTCCCAGTCAAACAAGTTCACATAAATTGGAACGGAGGGAGTAATAATTATGACAACTTGGAGCAGAGCTTAAACAATAAATAATACCACTAATATAAATAATAGAATGTCATTAATTTATAAATTTCCTCAACGAGGTTTCATATTCTAAAGCTAGCTATCATCTGACTCGAGAATGAATAACAAAAAGTAAAACATACTATACATGCATATTTTATATTTTGATATTCAAAGTAAAAATGTATAATAATAAAGACTCATAACTTTTAAACACAAGCAAGAATCAATAAAAAGTGCCACATGTATATCTGACAGCATGACAAGGCTGAAGCCTTGACATCAAAAGGGCGACACAGACAGAGATGGATCCAAGTTTTAAAAGTCATGGTGCATTACCGCCTTTGATGTAAATCTATCACTCGCCGTATAAAAACCACAAGGGTGTGCATTTTGTTGGATAGTTGAATTTTGATTAATTTATGTTATTTAGTTACCCCGTACCAATAAAAATACTATCTCTTTATACTAAAATATTAAATGGAATCCCAAAAAAGTTCAAACAAGTCAAGGAAGTGCCTATATTAATTTTTGTAATTTGATTAAATGTAATGACCCGACCGATTGTTTTGAGTGTATTAGCCATGATCCCTTATTTACTGTTTTCCCGTATCTGTTTCTGCTTATGTGACTTGCCGGGAGGTCTTGTTTTTGGTTTGGGAGTGATTTGGGACGCTTAGTCCCAAAAACAGAAGGTTAAGGTCAATCAGACGTGGTTTGGTATGATTCGACATCGTTGTGGAATTTGGAAATTTTGAAGTTCATTAAGTTTGGATTGGAGAGTGATTCGTGTGTTTGATGTTATTTAAGTTGGTTTGAGGATTTGACTAAGTTCGTATAGTGTTTTGGGACTTGATGGTATGTTTGGTTGAGGTCCCGGGGGCCTTGGGTGAGTTTTGGGTAGTTAACAGATCATTTTTGGACTTTGGTTGATGGCTAATATATGCTGGTGTATATTTTCTGATCTCCACTTACGCGTTTGTGAGAGGAGCCTCGGGTTCGCGAAGGGTTAGTGTGACATGGGAAGATTTTTTTGTTCGCGTTCGCGAAGAAGAGGACGCAAACGCGAACACGAAGGTGTGGTCTGTGTGTGCATCGCAAACGCATGAGTGGTGTCGCGTTCGCGAAGAGAAGTGAGGCAGCTGGGGACCCCAGGTCCTTGGTCTACGTGTTCATGAGGTATGGTCCGCATTTGCAAAGAATTGATCATGTTCACGAAGAGTAAAGTGGGAGGCAGTGTGAGTTGGCCTACGCGAACGCGAGAGGATGGTCGCGAAGAAAGAAACCAGAACTGGAAATTTTGGTTTTTCCAACTTAGCTCTGGGTGGTCCGAAACACACCCGAGCCACTCGGGACCCCATCCAAAGGCACCAACAAGTCCATAAATATAATACGGACCTGATCGAACTCTGAAAACGCATAAAATAACAACGAAACTATGAATCACACCCTATAACCAAATTGAACCAATTTATGAATTTCAAGTTTCCAATTAGCTCCAAACGCGCCGAATCATGCCTAAACCACTCGGAATGATTGTATTTTGCGTGCAACTCTTAAATCACTATACTAAACTATTCCCAGGCTCGGAATCATAAACGGACATCGATAACACCAAAACCTACTCCAAAACAATTTTAAAGAACTCTAAAACCTTCAATAAGGCAATTTTCACTATTAAGCGCCGAAAAAATCCCGAGTCATCCAAAACCCGATCCAAACATACGCCCAAGTCCAAAATGATCATACGAACCAATTGGAACCATCAAATCCAGGTTCCGAGGTCGTTTACTCAAAATGTTGACCAAGGTCAAACTTAGCCTTTTTAGCCAACCTTAAGTAACCAAGTTTTCCGATTTCAATCCGAAACCTTCCAAATCCCAAACTAACCATCCCCGCAAGTCATAAAATAGTTAAGACACATAAGGGGATTCCTATTTAGGGAGACGGAGATCTAGGAAGCAAAATGACCGGTCAGGTCGTTACCGCTACTCGGCAACCATGCATGGATTGTTGCTTCATCTTTTGTTGTATACTTATTAGTTATTTAAAAGTGGAATTTAATGGCAGTCGGTGTGTGCGATTCATTCGGTCCAGTCTTTTTCATAAGTAAACTTTCAAAGAGAAATACTGAAGTTTCCATGTATCCTAGACTAGAAAAGCATGTGTTTAAATATCTGATGTATTGTGACGAAATTAGACGTTCTTGACGTGTCACATTTTTCGTGTGCATGCGCTTTTGCTGCTAAATTTTAGAATAATTTTTTAAAAAACTGTACGCATATAATAAATTTTTTTAAATATCCATATCACACGTTTGACTTGGGTATTGTTGTGCAGTGCATTACTAAGATACATGGGAAGGGAAATGTAAGGCAGTGCAACCGACTTCCATGTGATTACCTTTCGCCAGTCGAAGGACCCCTCCGCATGCTAGACTAGACTGTCAGTGCCGTGCAGTAAAGTCAATGTTAGGATCATAATTTGTAATGAGAGAACTGAATGAAAACTTGCTTGTATTAACAGAGAACAATGATTGAAAGAAAACCAGCATGGTGCCGGGAGGGGAGGAGACACTAATGCACATATTTGATTGCTTGCAAAAACCTTTACGACTATACCCTCCTTATATATGTCATAAAAATAAAAAGTTAAAGTTATAGGAGCAGATATAAATAAGCTAGAAAATCATAATGCAAATACAAGAAGTAAAACTACTCTATATTTACATGGAAAGAGACCTAGGCTTATACAAAGGAAAAGCTGGTCCAGCGGCCGGCAGTTGTAAGGGCGGCGTCCTTGTCACTAGCATTATTGTGTGCAAGACATGAGTGAGCATGCTGGCTATGGTGCATCTTCTTGTAGGCGCAAGATGCGGGATGGCGTTACCTGCTGACGGGCACTTTTGTGCATCACCTAATGTTGGGTACGGGCGCGGACTATCGGTGGGGAAACATAGGCATATGCGCACTTCTTGCTTGGTGCAGCCAAGACCATGGGAACATCCTCCCTTACACTCGGTGCCAAGAGGTTTATTAGGGTGTTGTGGGGCACAACCAAGGAATCATGGGGCAAGATCGTAAAGCATCCCATGAATGACATCATGAAAGATTGATGAGGCCAAAGGTTAAGGAAGTGGTTAAAACGGTGCTCACCAATATATTAAGTAGTAAATGAAAAATGATTTTATCACTCAATCCCTAGTTCATACCAACAAGAATAATCAACTACTAGTACAATCAGAGACGGATCTATAATTTGGAGGTTCCTGGTACTAACTATTTTGGGTTTGGTTTAACCATATTTTGAACCTTTTCGATTTAGGTTATTCGTCTTTGCTGCTTATATAGATAAACCAATCTAATGAAATAATTTACACTCTCTGTTCTAGTTTATGTGAACCTATTTCCTTTTTGGTCTGTTCCAAAAAGAATGACCCATTTATAAATTTGGAAACAGTTTAGCTTAAACTTCCAATTCTATCCTTAATGAGAAGCTTTTATGACCACACAAATAATCTAGACCCCTTTTGACTTGTTTAGGACCACAAATTTCAAAAGTCTTCATTTTTTATTAAACTATATGCCCAGTCAAACAGGTTCACATAAATTAGAACGGAGGGAGAAGTAATTATGACAACTTGGAGCAGAGCTTAAAAATAAAATAATACCACTAATATAAATAATAACATGTCATTAATTTATAATTTTCCTCAACGAGTTTTCATATTTTAAAGTTTGCTATCATCTGACTCGAGGATGAATAACTAAAACTAAAACTTACTATACATGTATATTTTATATTTTGATATTCAAAGTAAAAATGTATACTAATAGAGACTCATAACTTTGGAACACAAGCAAGAATCAATAAAAAGTGCCGCATGTATATCTGACAGCAAGACAAGGCTGAAGCCTTGATATCAAAAGGGTGACACAGACAGAGATGGACCCAAGATTTAAAAGTCATGGTGCATTACCGCCTTTGATGTAAATCTATCACTCGCCGTATAAAAACCACAAGGGTGTGCATTTTGTTGGATAGTTGAATTTTGATTAATTTATGTTATTTAGTTAACCCATACCAATAATAATACTATCTCTTTATACTAAAATATTAAATGGAATCCCAAAACCGTTCAAGCAAGTCAAGGAAGTGCCTATATTAATTTTGGTAATTTGATTAAATGTAACGACCCGGCCGATCGTTTTGAGTGTATTAGCCATGATCCCCTATTTACTGTTTTCCCATATCGTTTGCTGCTCATGTGACTTGCCGGGAGGTCTTGTTTTTGGTTTCGGAATGATTTGGGATACTTAGTCCCTAAAACAGAAGCTTAAGGTCAATCGGACGTGGTTTGGTATGATTCAGCATCATTGTAGAATTTGGAAATTTTGAAGTTCATTAAGTTTGGATTGGAGAGTGATTCGTGTTTTTAATGTTATTTAAGTTGGTTTGAGGATTTGACTAAGTTTGTATAGTGTTTTGGGACTTGATGGTATGTTTGGCTGAGGTCCCGGGGGCCTTGGGTGAGTTTTGGGTGGTTAACAGATCATTTTTGGACTTTGGTTAATGGCTGATATCTGCTGGTGTATATTTTCTAGTATCCACTTTCTCGTTTGCGAGAGGAGCCTCGGGTTCGCGAAGGTTTAGTGTGAGCTGGGAAGATTTTGTTCTTCGCGTTCACGAAGAAGAGGACATGAACACGAACACGAAGGTGTGGTCTGCGTGTGCATCGCGAACGCGTGAGCGGTGTTGCATTCGCGAAGATAAGTGAGGCAGCTGGGGACCCCAGGTCCTTGGTCTATGCATTCGCGAGGTATGGTCCGCGTTCCCGAAGCAATGATCGTGTTCGCGAAGAGTAAAGTGGGAGGCAGTGTGGGTTGGCCTACGCGAACGCAAGAGGACTGTCGCGTTCGCGAAGAAGGAAATCTGGGCAGACAGTATTAATTTCAAAACGAGGGTTTGAAACCCATTTTTTCCTATTTTGAGCTAGAGAACACGGAATTAGGCGATTCTTGAACGGATTTTATAGAGTTGATTGGGGTAAGTGATTCCTAATTGATTTTGGTTAAATCCCATTATTTCATCCTTAATCTTTTCATCTAATTTGTGATTTGGGGTGAGAAATTGGGGAAAAAAGAGGAAGAACTCTTGAGTTAGAATTTTGAGGTTTTGAATGGAATTTTATTATTGGATTTGAGTAATTTTGGTATGGTTAGGCTCATAAGTGAATGGGCTTTCGGGTTTTGTGATTTTGTCGGATTTCGAGACGTGGGTCCGGGAGACGGGTTCGGGCCGATTTCGGATTTTGGGTAGACTTTCATGTTTTCTTTGAGGAATATATTCCTTTAGGCTATATTTATCACCTTGTATTNCCATCACGACAGTCGTTTTTGGGTCCTGTTGCTAGATTCCGGGCATTTGGAGACCGATTTGAGAGGCAAGGGCATTTCGGAGTAGGATTTTTGCCCAGTTGAGGTAAGTAACGCTTTCAAACTTGGTTCTGAGGGTTTGAAACCCCAAAATATGTATTATATGATTGGTATTGAGGTGACGCACATGCCAAGTGACGGGCGTGCGGGCGTGCACCATGAGAATTGTGGCTTGGGTGACTCTATGGCACTGCGTAGTGATAATACCTTGCTGATACCCATGTTTCTAGCATGTGATAAAGTAATTGAGCTATCAATCATGTTAGATATCATGTTTAGGCTTATTTCCGGTACTGTTGAGACCCCAAGTGGTCGTTTCTTGCTGTCACTTTACTACTTTTACTGATATTGCGTACTCAGTCATATACATATATTTCATGTCATATACCAGTCTCAGTTGCTATATATTGAATCCTCATATTACTGTTTCGAGCTAGTTTCATGATATTTTGGTCCCATGAGTGAGACTGGATATGTTGATGACTGAGTGAGGCCGAGAGCCGATTGTGAGTGACAAATATGGGATCGGCTGCATGCCGCAGTGGATATATTGATGTTATGATAGCACTTGGGTTGTAGGAACCCCGCTGAAGTTTGTAACACAACCCCAGGGAGCGCGGTTGATATTATTGTGGGATGGATTTTCCCTGGACATGGATCTTATCCGAAGTACTTGATACCTGGAGATGGATCTTCTCCACAGGGCCTATTGGCCTTTTCCTCGGTATCGGGAGTGTTATATATATTCCGGGATGGATCTTCCCTTGGCAGTGTGGGCCATATACAGTACCGAGTGGTTGAGATATCGAGAGTGTGAGCACTTGAGACCGACAGCATTGTGCATCCCTTACAATTTGTGCATTGACATGTAGAGATTATATTCATTACAGTAGCCAGATCTGCTTTACTTTACTGTTTTGAGTTGCTTATTTGACTTAAGAACATGTCTACATTTCTGCACAATTATATTCCATTTTATTTGTACCAGTTGAGTTCGTCACTACCTTTCAGTACAAAGTTTAAACTTGTTACTTACTGAGTTGGATGTACTCATGTTACTCCCTGCACCTTGTGTGCAGATCCAGGTGTTTTTGGTCACGGCGGCGGCTGCTAATTGAGGCATCAGAGTTCAAGGATTATCGAGGTAGCTGTAGGGTGCTCACGGGCCTTTATTTCCCTTCCTTAGTCTTTCTGCACTTTCAGTATTATCTTTCTAGACATTGTTTCTATTAGACTGTCTATTTAGACGCTCATGTACTCAGTGACACCCTGGTTTTGGGATAGTTTGTACCATGTTTTGGTTAAATTCTGTTTGAAAAGGGTTTTTCTTTTAATGTTAAATCATTCCGCTGTTATTTCTAAAAAGTGTTTTACTGTGTTGGAAATGTTGAGTTGAGGTTTGCCTAGTTCCACGATAGGCACCATCACGACAGTCGTTTTTGGGTCCTGTTGCTAGATTCCGGGCATTTGGAGACCGATTTGAGAGGCAAGGGCATTTCGGAGTAGGATTTTTGCCCAGTTGAGGTAAGTAACGCTTTCAAACTTGGTTCTGAGGGTTTGAAACCCCAAAATATGTATTATATGATTGGTATTGAGGTGACGCACATGCCAAGTGACGGGCGTGCGGGCGTGCACCATGAGAATTGTGGCTTGGGTGACTCTATGGCACTGCGTAGTGATAATACCTTGCTGATACCCATGTTTCTAGCATGTGATAAAGTAATTGAGCTATCAATCATGTTAGATATCATGTTTAGGCTTATTTCCGGTACTGTTGAGACCCCAAGTGGTCGTTTCTTGCTGTCACTTTACTACTTTTACTGATATTGCGTACTCAGTCATATACATATATTTCATGTCATATACCAGTCTCAGTTGCTATATATTGAATCCTCATATTACTGTTTCGAGCTAGTTTCATGATATTTTGGTCCCATGAGTGAGACTGGATATGTTGATGACTGAGTGAGGCCGAGAGCCGATTGTGAGTGACAAATATGGGATCGGCTGCATGCCGCAGTGGATATATTGATGTTATGATAGCACTTGGGTTGTAGGAACCCCGCTGAAGTTTGTAACACAACCCCAGGGAGCGCGGTTGATATTATTGTGGGATGGATTTTCCCTGGACATGGATCTTATCCGAAGTACTTGATACCTGGAGATGGATCTTCTCCACAGGGCCTATTGGCCTTTTCCTCGGTATCGGGAGTGTTATATATATTCCGGGATGGATCTTTCCTTGGCAGTGTGGGCCATATACAGTACCGAGTGGTTGAGATATCGAGAGTGTGAGCACTTGAGACTGACAGCATTGTGCATCCCTTACAGTTTGTGCATTGACATGTAGAGATTATATTCATTACAGTAGCCAGATCTGCTTTACTTTACTGTCTTGAGTTGCTTATTTGACTTAAGAACATGTCTACATTTCTGCACAATTATATTCCATTTTATTTGTACTAGTTGAGTTCGTCACTACCTTTCAGTACAAAGTTTAAACTTGTTACTTACTGAGTTGGATGTACTCATGTTACTCCCTGCACCTTGTGTGCAGATCCAGGTGTTTTTGGTCACGGCGGCGGCTGCTAATTGAGGCATCAGAGTTCAAGGATTATCGAGGTAGCTGTAGGGTGCTCACGGGCCTTTATTTCCCTTCCTTAGTCTTTCTGCACTTTCAGTATTATCTTTCTAGACATTGTTTCTATTAGACTGTCTATTTAGACGCTCATGTACTCAGTGACACCCTGGTTTTGGGATAGTTTGTACCATGTTTTGGTTAAATTCTGTTTGAAAAGGGTTTTTCTTTTAATGTTAAATCATTCCGCTGTTATTTCTAAAAAGTGTTTTACTGTGTTGGAAATGTTGAGTTGAGGTTTGCCTAGTTCCACGATAGGCACCATCACGACAGTCGTTTTTGGGTCCTGTTGCTAGATTCCGGGCATTTGGAGACCGATTTGAGAGGCAAGGGCATTTCGGAGTAGGATTTTTGCCCAGTTGAGGTAAGTAACGCTTTCAAACTTGGTTCTGAGGGTTTGAAACCCCAAAATATGTATTATATGATTGGTATTGAGGTGACGCACATGCCAAGTGACGGGCGTGCGGGCGTGCACCATGAGAATTGTGGCTTGGGTGACTCTACGGCACTGCGTAGTGATAATACCTTGCTGATACCCATGTTTCTAGCATGTGATAAAGTAATTGAGCTATCAATCATGTTAGATATCATGTTTAGGCTTATTTCCGGTACTGTTGAGACCCCAAGTGGTCGTTTCTTGCTGTCACTTTACTACTTTTACTGATATTGCGTACTCAGTCATATACATATATTTCATGTCATATACCAGTCTCAGTTGCTATATATTGAATCCTCATATTACTGTTTCGAGCTAGTTTCATGATATTTTGGTCCCATGAGTGAGACTGGATATGTTGATGACTGAGTGAGGCCGAGAGCCGATTGTGAGTGACAAATATGGGATCGGCTGCATGCCGCAGTGGATATATTGATGTTATGATAGCACTTGGGTTGTAGGAACCCCGCTGAAGTTTGTAACACAACCCCAGGGAGCGCGGTTGATATTATTGTGGGATGGATTTTCCCTGGACATGGATCTTATCCGAAGTACTTGATACCTGGAGATGGATCTTCTCCACAGGGCCTATTGGCCTTTTCCTCGGTATCGGGAGTGTTATATATATTCCGGGATGGATCTTCCCTTGGCAGTGTGGGCCATATACAGTACCGAGTGGTTGAGATATCGAGAGTGTGAGCACTTGAGACCGACAGCATTGTGCATCCCTTACAATTTGTGCATTGACATGTAGAGATTATATTCATTACAGTAGCCAGATCTGCTTTACTTTACTGTTTTGAGTTGCTTATTTGACTTAAGAACATGTCTACATTTCTGCACAATTATATTCCATTTTATTTGTACCAGTTGAGTTCGTCACTACCTTTCAGTACAAAGTTTAAACTTGTTACTTACTGAGTTGGATGTACTCATGTTACTCCCTGCACCTTGTGTGCAGATCCAGGTGTTTTTGGTCACGGCGGCGGCTGCTAATTGAGGCATCAGAGTTCAAGGATTATCGAGGTAGCTGTAGGGTGCTCACGGGCCTTTATTTCCCTTCCTTAGTCTTTCTGCACTTTCAGTATTATCTTTCTAGACATTGTTTCTATTAGACTGTCTATTTAGACGCTCATGTACTCAGTGACACCCTGGTTTTGGGATAGTTTGTACCATGTTTTGGTTAAATTCTGTTTGAAAAGGGTTTTTCTTTTAATGTTAAATCATTCCGCTGTTATTTCTAAAAAGTGTTTTACTGTGTTGGAAATGTTGAGTTGAGGTTTGCCTAGTTCCACGATAGGCACCATCACGACAGTCGTTTTTGGGTCCTGTTGCTAGATTCCGGGCATTTGGAGACCGATTTGAGAGGCAAGGGCATTTCGGAGTAGGATTTTTGCCCAGTTGAGGTAAGTAACGCTTTCAAACTTGGTTCTGAGGGTTTGAAACCCCAAAATATGTATTATATGATTGGTATTGAGGTGACGCACATGCCAAGTGACGGGCGTGCGGGCGTGCACCATGAGAATTGTGGCTTGGGTGACTCTATGGCACTGCGTAGTGATAATACCTTGCTGATACCCATGTTTCTAGCATGTGATAAAGTAATTGAGCTATCAATCATGTTAGATATCATGTTTAGGCTTATTTCCGGTACTGTTGAGACCCCAAGTGGTCGTTTCTTGCTGTCACTTTACTACTTTTACTGATATTGCGTACTCAGTCATATACATATATTTCATGTCATATACCAGTCTCAGTTGCTATATATTGAATCCTCATATTACTGTTTCGAGCTAGTTTCATGATATTTTGGTCCCATGAGTGAGACTGGATATGTTGATGACTGAGTGAGGCCGAGAGCCGATTGTGAGTGACAAATATGGGATCGGCTGCATGCCGCAGTGGATATATTGATGTTATGATAGCACTTGGGTTGTAGGAACCCCGCTGAAGTTTGTAACACAACCCCAGGGAGCGCGGTTGATATTATTGTGGGATGGATTTTCCCTGGACATGGATCTTATCCGAAGTACTTGATACCTGGAGATGGATCTTCTCCACAGGGCCTATTGGCCTTTTCCTCGGTATCGGGAGTGTTATATATATTCCGGGATGGATCTTCCCTTGGCAGTGTGGGCCATATACAGTACCGAGTGGTTGAGATATCGAGAGTGTGAGCACTTGAGACCGACAGCATTGTGCATCCCTTACAATTTGTGCATTGACATGTAGAGATTATATTCATTACAGTAGCCAGATCTGCTTTACTTTACTGTTTTGAGTTGCTTATTTGACTTAAGAACATGTCTACATTTCTGCACAATTATATTCCATTTTATTTGTACCAGTTGAGTTCGTCACTACCTTTCAGTACAAAGTTTAAACTTGTTACTTACTGAGTTGGATGTACTCATGTTACTCCCTGCACCTTGTGTGCAGATCCAGGTGTTTTTGGTCACGGCGGCGGCTGCTAATTGAGGCATCAGAGTTCAAGGATTATCGAGGTAGCTGTAGGGTGCTCACGGGCCTTTATTTCCCTTCCTTAGTCTTTCTGCACTTTCAGTATTATCTTTCTAGACATTGTTTCTATTAGACTGTCTATTTAGACGCTCATGTACTCAGTGACACCCTGGTTTTGGGATAGTTTGTACCATGTTTTGGTTAAATTCTGTTTGAAAAGGGTTTTTCTTTTAATGTTAAATCATTCCGCTGTTATTTCTAAAAAGTGTTTTACTGTGTTGGAAATGTTGAGTTGAGGTTTGCCTAGTTCCACGATAGGCACCATCACGACAGTCGTTTTTGGGTCCTGTTGCTAGATTCCGGGCATTTGGAGACCGATTTGAGAGGCAAGGGCATTTCGGAGTAGGATTTTTGCCCAGTTGAGGTAAGTAACGCTTTCAAACTTGGTTCTGAGGGTTTGAAACCCCAAAATATGTATTATATGATTGGTATTGAGGTGACGCACATGCCAAGTGACGGGCGTGCGGGCGTGCACCATGAGAATTGTGGCTTGGGTGACTCTATGGCACTGCGTAGTGATAATACCTTGCTGATACCCATGTTTCTAGCATGTGATAAAGTAATTGAGCTATCAATCATGTTAGATATCATGTTTAGGCTTATTTCCGGTACTGTTGAGACCCCAAGTGGTCGTTTCTTGCTGTCACTTTACTACTTTTACTGATATTGCGTACTCAGTCATATACATATATTTCATGTCATATACCAGTCTCAGTTGCTATATATTGAATCCTCATATTACTGTTTCGAGCTAGTTTCATGATATTTTGGTCCCATGAGTGAGACTGGATATGTTGATGACTGAGTGAGGCCGAGAGCCGATTGTGAGTGACAAATATGGGATCGGCTGCATGCCGCAGTGGATATATTGATGTTATGATAGCACTTGGGTTGTAGGAACCCCGCTGAAGTTTGTAACACAACCCCAGGGAGCGCGGTTGATATTATTGTGGGATGGATTTTCCCTGGACATGGATCTTATCCGAAGTACTTGATACCTGGAGATGGATCTTCTCCACAGGGCCTATTGGCCTTTTCCTCGGTATCGGGAGTGTTATATATATTCCGGGATGGATCTTCCCTTGGCAGTGTGGGCCATATACAGTACCGAGTGGTTGAGATATCGAGAGTGTGAGCACTTGAGACCGACAGCATTGTGCATCCCTTACAATTTGTGCATTGACATGTAGAGATTATATTCATTACAGTAGCCAGATCTGCTTTACTTTACTGTTTTGAGTTGCTTATTTGACTTAAGAACATGTCTACATTTCTGCACAATTATATTCCATTTTATTTGTACCAGTTGAGTTCGTCACTACCTTTCAGTACAAAGTTTAAACTTGTTACTTACTGAGTTGGATGTACTCATGTTACTCCCTGCACCTTGTGTGCAGATCCAGGTGTTTTTGGTCACGGCGGCGGCTGCTAATTGAGGCATCAGAGTTCAAGGATTATCGAGGTAGCTGTAGGGTGCTCACGGGCCTTTATTTCCCTTCCTTAGTCTTTCTGCACTTTCAGTATTATCTTTCTAGACATTGTTTCTATTAGACTGTCTATTTAGACGCTCATGTACTCAGTGACACCCTGGTTTTGGGATAGTTTGTACCATGTTTTGGTTAAATTCTGTTTGAAAAGGGTTTTTCTTTTAATGTTAAATCATTCCGCTGTTATTTCTAAAAAGTGTTTTACTGTGTTGGAAATGTTGAGTTGAGGTTTGCCTAGTTCCACGATAGGCACCATCACGACAGTCGTTTTTGGGTCCTGTTGCTAGATTCCGGGCATTTGGAGACCGATTTGAGAGGCAAGGGCATTTCGGAGTAGGATTTTTGCCCAGTTGAGGTAAGTAACGCTTTCAAACTTGGTTCTGAGGGTTTGAAACCCCAAAATATGTATTATATGATTGGTATTGAGGTGACGCACATGCCAAGTGACGGGCGTGCGGGCGTGCACCATGAGAATTGTGGCTTGGGTGACTCTACGGCACTGCGTAGTGATAATACCTTGCTGATACCCATGTTTCTAGCATGTGATAAAGTAATTGAGCTATCAATCATGTTAGATATCATGTTTAGGCTTATTTCCGGTACTGTTGAGACCCCAAGTGGTCGTTTCTTGCTGTCACTTTACTACTTTTACTGATATTGCGTACTCAGTCATATACATATATTTCATGTCATATACCAGTCTCAGTTGCTATATATTGAATCCTCATATTACTGTTTCGAGCTAGTTTCATGATATTTTGGTCCCATGAGTGAGACTGGATATGTTGATGACTGAGTGAGGCCGAGAGCCGATTGTGAGTGACAAATATGGGATCGGCTGCATGCCGCAGTGGATATATTGATGTTATGATAGCACTTGGGTTGTAGGAACCCCGCTGAAGTTTGTAACACAACCCCAGGGAGCGCGGTTGATATTATTGTGGGATGGATTTTCCCTGGACATGGATCTTATCCGAAGTACTTGATACCTGGAGATGGATCTTCTCCACAGGGCCTATTGGCCTTTTCCTCGGTATCGGGAGTGTTATATATATTCCGGGATGGATCTTCCCTTGGCAGTGTGGACCATATACAGTACCGAGTGGTTGAGATATCGAGAGTGTGAGCACTTGAGACCGACAGCATTGTGCATCCCTTACAATTTGTGCATTGACATGTAGAGATTATATTCATTACAGTAGCCAGATCTGCTTTACTTTACTGTTTTGAGTTGCTTATTTGACTTAAGAACATGTCTACATTTCTGCACAATTATATTCCATTTTATTTGTACCAGTTGAGTTCGTCACTACCTTTCAGTACAAAGTTTAAACTTGTTACTTACTGAGTTGGATGTACTCATGTTACTCCCTGCACCTTGTGTGCAGATCCAGGTGTTTTTGGTCACGGCGGCGGCTGCTAATTGAGGCATCAGAGTTCAAGGATTATCGAGGTAGCTGTAGGGTGCTCACGGGCCTTTATTTCCCTTCCTTAGTCTTTCTGCACTTTCAGTATTATCTTTCTAGACATTGTTTCTATTAGACTGTCTATTTAGACGCTCATGTACTTAGTGACACCCTGGTTTTGGGATAGTTTGTACCATGTTTTGGTTAAATTCTGTTTGAAAAGGGTTTTTCTTTTAATGTTAAATCATTCCGCTGTTATTTCTAAAAAGTGTTTTACTGTGTTGGAAATGTTGAGTTGAGGTTTGCCTAGTTCCACGATAGGCACCATCACGACAGTCGTTTTTGGGTCGTGACAAGTAGGTATCAGAGCCTAGGTTACATAGGTCTCACGAGTCATGAGCAGCTTTAGTAGAATCTTGCGGATCGGTACAGAGACGTCTATACTTATCTTCGAGACGCTGCAGAACCCTTAGGAAACTCCACATTCTTGAATTCTTTTCGTGCGAATCTGTTGATTCTAGTAACTAAACATTTGTTGTTTCATTCTCTCACAAATGGTGAGGACTCGTACCATTGGACAGGATGGAGAATCACCAGTACTACCAGCCAGGGCCGCGAGAGGCCGAGGTAGCGGTAGAGGCCGCGGTAGGGGTAGAGGTGCAGCCCGCACAACAGCTGGGGCAGTACCTGTAGATCCACCAGTTTCCCCAGATCAGGACCAGATTCCCGGTGTTGATGTACCAGCTGAGGCACCACCTGTGCCCACCGTGATTCCTAGCCTTCAGGAGGGCCTAACTCAGATTCTGACCGTGTGCACAGGCCTTCCTCAGACGGTCTCTATTTTGACGATACCATCCACTTCTCAGGTGGGGGGAGGCACTCAGACTCCCACCGCTCGCACACTTGAGTAGGTAGTATAGAGACTCCAGACACTGCCCTGCACCACCAGCCTAGCCGTTACAGCTGCTCAGGACTATGTGGTTCCTGCTATGCCTGAGGAAGAGTAGCGTAGATTGGAGAGGTTTGGGAGACTCCAGCCTCCATCGTTTAGTGGTGCTGAAGGAGAGGATGAACAAGACTTCTTGGACATGTGTTAGAGGATACTCCGTACAACATGTATTCTGGAGACTAGTGGGGTCTCGTTCACTACTTTTCAGTTCTCTGGGGCTACAATTAGTTGGTGGGAGGCTTACGAGAGGCGTAGGCCACTCGGCGCAATACCCCTTACCTGGCAGTAGTTCTCCATTCATATTTTGGAGAAGTTTGTGCCTCAGTGCCGTAGAGAGGAGCTGTGCAGGCAGTTTGAGCAACTTAGTCAGGGTGATATATCCGTGACACAGTATGAGATGAGGTTCTCGGAGTTGTCCCGACATGCTATCTGGTTGGTTCCCACAGACAGGGAGAGGATCAGGATGTTCATAGAGGGCCTCACTTTTCAGCTACGATTGCTTATGATGAGAGAGAGAGAGAGAGTATGGTGCTAGTTTTGAATGAGGTTGTTGACATTGCTCATCAGATGAAGATGGTTCGCAGCCAGGAGCGAGTTGAGAGGGTGGCCAAGAGGCCTCACGGTCAGGGTGGATTTTGCGATGTTCCTTCTGGCGGTCAGTTTCAGTGTGGTAGGGGTTGTCCATTCTGATATGCTCAGATGGCTCACCCATCTCACCTTGGTGCATCATCAAGCCATGGGTCACACAGTTATCAGTAGGTCTAGTCGTCATTCGATGCACTACCAGCTCAGAGTTCGTCTAATGTACCATCAACCTAGGTTCACCTTCGTCAAGACCTTCTGGTATTTATTCCGGTGCTCGGGGTTCCCTTCAGTCCCCACCGCCATTCGCAGGGAGAGGTTGCTTTGAATGTGGAGATTTGGGTCATATCAAGAGGTATTTTCCCCGCCTTTCAGGAGGTTCATCTCAGCAAAGGAGTCATCCGGCGACTTCAGCACCAGTTGCTTCACCACCCGCCCGACCATCTAGGGGTAGAGCTCTGTCAACTAGGGGTCTCCCGAGAATGGGAGGCCGATAAAGGGACAGCCGGGACCATTTTTATGGTCTCCCTGCCAGACCAGATGCCATTGCTTTGGATGCTATGATTACAGGTATTGTCTCAGTTTGCCACAAAGATGCCTCTGTACTATTGACCCTGGTTCCACTTATTCATATGTGTCCTTATATTTCGCTCATTTTCTGGATTTGCCCAGTGAGTCTCTAGTTTCAGTTGTTCATGTATCCACTCCAGTGGGTGATACTATCATTATGGACCGTGTATATCGGTCATGTATGGTGACTATTGGGAGTCTGGAGACTAGAGTAGATCTCTTGTTGCTTAGTATAGTCGATTTTGATGTAATTTTGGGTATGGATTGGCTGTCTCCGTGTGATGTTGTTCTAGATTATCATGCTAAGACTATGACGTTGGCGATGCCGAGGTTGCTGAGGGTTGAGTGGAGCGGCTCTATAGACTATGTTCTCAGTAGAGGGATTTCATACTTGAAAGCTCAGCGGATGGTTGATAAAGGTTGTCTATCTTATCTGGCCTTTGTGAGGGATGTTAGTGTAGAGGCCCCTGCTATTGATTCTGTTCCTGTGGTGTGTAATTTTCCTGATGTATTTCTTGCAAACCTGCCGGGCATGTCTCCCGATAGGGATATTGACTTCGGTATTGATTTGGTGTCGGGCACTCAGCCCATTTCTATTCCACTATATCGTATGGCACCGACAGAGTTGAAGGAGTTGAAGGAACAACTTCAGTAACTCCTTGGCAAGGGGTTTATTTGGCCTAGTGTGTCACCTTGGGGTGCACCAGTTCTATTTGTAAAGAGGAAGGGTGGTACTATGAGGATGTGCATTGATTACAGACAGTTGAACAAGGTCACAGTCAAGAACAAGTACCCTTTGCCATGTATTGATGATCTATTTGACCAGATTCAGGGAGCGAGGGTGTTCTCTAAGATTGATTTGAGGTCAGGGTATCACTAGCTGTAGATTCACTATTAGGATATTCTTAAGACAACTTTCAAGACCCGATATGGAAATTATGAGTTCCTTGTGATGTCTTTTGGGTTGACCAATGCCCCAGCAGCATTCATGCATTTGATGAACAATGTGTTTCAGCCTTATCTGGACTCGTTCGTTATTGTATTCATTGATGACATCCTGGTGTACTCTCGTAGCTAGGAGGAACAAGCTCAGCATCTGAGGATTATTTTACAGCGATTGAGGGAGGAGAAACTTTATGCAAATTTCTCTAAGTGTGAGTTTTGGCTCAGTTCGGTGGCGTTCTTGGGGAACGTGGTGTCCTGTGAGGGTATTTAGGTGGATCCAAAGAAGATAGAGGCGGTGTAGAGTTAGCCTAGACCGTCCTCAGTCACGGAGATTCAGGGCTTTCTTGGGTTGGCAGGCTATCACCGTCGTTTTGGGGAGGGTTTCTCAAATTGACCCAAAAGGGTGCTCCTTTCAGGTGGTCGGGGGAGTGAGAGGAGAGCTTTTAGAAGCTCAAGACTACTTTGACCACAACTCCAGTTCTAGTTCTACCATCAGCTTATGGTTTTTACACACTTTATTATGATGCCTCGCAGATCGGCATTGGGTGTATTTTGATGCAGGGGGGTAGAGTGATTGCTTCTGCTTCCCACCAGTTAAAGCCCCATGAGAAGAACTATCCTGTCCACGACCTTGAGTTAGCAGTTATTGTTCATACCTTAAAGATTTGGAGGCACTATTTTATACGAGGTCCATTGTGACATTTACATTGTTCATCAGAGTTTGCAACATCTGTTCAAGTAGAAGGATCTTAACTTGCATCAACGGAGGTGGTTGGAGATTCTTAAGGACTATGATGTCATCATTTTGTATCATCCCGAGAAGGCCAATGTGGTGGTTGATGCCTTGAGTCTCCAGGCGGAGAGTTTGGGGAGCATAGCATATCTTCCAGTAGCAGAGAGGCCATTAGCATTGGATGTTCAGGCCTTAGCTAGCCAGTTTGTTAGATTGGATGTTTCTGAGCCGAGTCGAGTATTGGCTTGTGTGGTCTCTCGGTTTTGTCTTTATGACCGTATTAGGGAGCATCAGTATGATGACCCCTACATACTTGTCCTTAAGGACACAGTCCAACACGGTGATGCTAAGGAGGTCACTATTGGGAATGATGGTGCATTGAGGATGTAGGGCAGGCTATGTGTGCCCAATGTAGATGGTTTACGTGAGTTGATTGTCTAGGAGGATCACAGTTTGCGGTATTCTATTCATCTAGGTGTCGCGAAGATGTATCAGGACTTGAGACAACATTACTGGTGGAGGAGAATGAAGAAGGACATAGTGGAGTATATAGCTCGGTGCCTAAATTGCCAGGTGAAGTATGAGCATCAACAACCAGGTGGGTTTCTTCAGAAGTTAGAGATTTCGAAGTGGAAATGGGAGAGGATCACTATGGATTTCATTGTTGGGCTTCCACGGACTCAGCGGAATTTTGATGCAGTTTGGGTGATTGTGGACCGGCTGACCAAGTCAGCTCATTTCATTCTTGTGATGACTACCTATTCTTCTGAGCAACTGGCTCGAGTGTATATACATGAGACTGTCATGCTTCATGGCATACCGGTATCTATCATTTCTGACCGGGGTACGCAGTTTACATCATGGTTCTGGAGGGCTGTACATCATGAGTTGGGTACTGGAGTGGAGTTGAGCACAACCTTTCACCCTCAGATGTACGGACAGTCCGAGCGCACTATTCAGATATTAGAGGATATGCTCCGTGCATGTGTGATGGAGTTTGGTGGTTCGAGGGATCAGTTCTTGCCTCTAGCTGAGTTTTCTTACAATAACAGTTACTAGTCGAGCATCTAGACGGTACCGTATAAGGCTCGGTATGGTAGGCGGTGTAGGTCTCCAGTGGGTTGGTTTGAGCTGGGAGAGTCTAGATTGTTGAGTACAGACTTAGTTCAGGATGCTTTGGAGAAGGTTAGGGTGATTCAGGATAGACTACGCACAACCCAGTCTAGACTGAAGTGTTATGTGGATCAAAAGGTTTGCAATGTTGCATTCATGGTTGGAGAGCGGGTCTTGCTCCGGGTTTCACCCATGAAGGGTGTTGTGAGGTTCGGAAAGAAGGGCAAGGTAAGCCCGAGTTTTATCGGTCCATTTGAGATATTGTGATGTGTTGGGGAGGTTACTTATGAGCTTGCCTTGTCTCCCAGTCTGGCAGGAGTTCATCCAATAATCAATGTTTCTATGCTACGGAATTATCACGCCGATCCGTCTCACGTATTGGATTTTAGCTCAGTCCAGGTGGATAAGGATTTATCTTATATTGAGGAGCCGGTGGCAATCTTAGATAGGCAGGTTCAAAAGCTAAGGTCGAAGAATATTGCTTCTATGAAGGTTCAATGGAGGGGTCAGCCAGCCGAGGAGGCGATTTGGGAGAACGAGAATTATATGCGCAGCCGTTATCCTCATCTTTTCACCACATCAGGTATGTCTCTATACTCGTTCGAGGACGAACAATTATTTTAACAGGGGGAGGATGTAACGGCCCGGCCGGTCATTTTTTTTGTGTATTAGCCCTGATCCCCTATTTACTATTTTCCCTATATCTGTTTATGCTTATGTGACTTGCCAGGAGGTCTTGTTTTTTGTTTCAAAATGATTTGGGACACTTAGTCCCTAAAACAGAAGTTTAAGTCTAAGAATTTTGACCGTAGTCGGAATTGTGTGAAGACGACTCTGGAATGGAGTTTTGTCGGTTTCGTTAGCTCTGTTGGGTGATTTTGGACTTGGGAGCATGTCCGGACTGTGAATTTGAGGTCTGTAGCTAATAAGGCTTGAAATGGCGAAAGTTGAATTTTTGTGAAGTTTGGCCGGGGGGTTGACTTTTTGATATCAGGGTCGAATTCCCATTTCGGAAGTTGGAGTAGGTCCGTAATGTTGAATATGACTTGTGTGCAAACTTTAAGGTCAATCGGACGTGGTTTGGTATGATTCAGCATCGTTGTAGAATTTGGAAATTTCAAAGTTCATTAAGTTTGGATTGGAAAGTGATTCGTGTTTTTGATGTTATTTGAGGTGGTTTGAGGATTCAACTAAGTTCGTATAGTGTTTTGGGACTTGACGGTATGTTTGGTTGAGGTCCTGGGGGCCTAGGGTGAGTTTCGGGTGGTTAGCGAATCATTTTTGGACTTTGGTTGATGGCTGATATCTACTGGGGTATATTTTCTGGTTTCCTCTTACGCGTTCGCAAGAGGAGCCTCATGTTAGCGAAGGGTTAATGTGAGCTGGGAAGATTTTGTTCTTCGCGTTAGCGTAGAATAGGACGCGAACACAAAGGTGTGGTCTGTGTGTGCATGGCGAACGCGTGAGTGGTGTCGTGTTCGCGAAGAGAAGTGAGGCAGCTGGGGACCCCAGGTCCTTGGTCTACGCATTCGCGAGGTATGGGCCACGTTCACGATGAGTTGAGCTTGTAAAGCTTCACGTTCGCGAAGTGTTGATCGCGTTCGCGAAGAGTAAACTGGGAGGCAGTCTGAGTTGGCCTACCCGAATGCGAGAGGACGGTCGCGTTCGCGAAGAAGGAAATATGGGCAGATAGTATTAATTTCAAAACGAGGGTTTGAACTCATAATTTTATATTTTGAGCTAGATAACACGNGCAATGTTGCATTCATGGTTGGAGAGCGGGTCTTGCTCCGGGTTTCACCCATGAAGGGTGTTGTGAGGTTCGGAAAGAAGGGCAAGGTAAGCCCGAGTTTTATCGGTCCATTTGAGATATTGTGATGTGTTGGGGAGGTTACTTATGAGCTTGCCTTGTCTCCCAGTCTGGCAGGAGTTCATCCAATAATCAATGTTTCTATGCTACGGAATTATCACGCCGATCCGTCTCACGTATTGGATTTTAGCTCAGTCCAGGTGGATAAGGATTTATCTTATATTGAGGAGCCGGTGGCAATCTTAGATAGGCAGGTTCAAAAGCTAAGGTCGAAGAATATTGCTTCTATGAAGGTTCAATGGAGGGGTCAGCCAGCCGAGGAGGCGATTTGGGAGAACGAGAATTATATGCGCAGCCGTTATCCTCATCTTTTCACCACATCAGGTATGTCTCTATACTCGTTCGAGGACGAACAATTATTTTAACAGGGGGAGGATGTAACGGCCCGGCCGGTCATTTTTTTTGTGTATTAGCCCTGATCCCCTATTTACTATTTTCCCTATATCTGTTTATGCTTATGTGACTTGCCAGGAGGTCTTGTTTTTTGTTTCAAAATGATTTGGGACACTTAGTCCCTAAAACAGAAGTTTAAGTCTAAGAATTTTGACCGTAGTCGGAATTGTGTGAAGACGACTCTGGAATGGAGTTTTGTCGGTTTCGTTAGCTCTGTTGGGTGATTTTGGACTTGGGAGCATGTCCGGACTGTGAATTTGAGGTCTGTAGCTAATAAGGCTTGAAATGGCGAAAGTTGAATTTTTGTGAAGTTTGGCCGGGGGGTTGACTTTTTGATATCAGGGTCGAATTCCCATTTCGGAAGTTGGAGTAGGTCCGTAATGTTGAATATGACTTGTGTGCAAACTTTAAGGTCAATCGGACGTGGTTTGGTATGATTCAGCATCGTTGTAGAATTTGGAAATTTCAAAGTTCATTAAGTTTGGATTGGAAAGTGATTCGTGTTTTTGATGTTATTTGAGGTGGTTTGAGGATTCAACTAAGTTCGTATAGTGTTTTGGGACTTGACGGTATGTTTGGTTGAGGTCCTGGGGGCCTAGGGTGAGTTTCGGGTGGTTAGCGAATCATTTTTGGACTTTGGTTGATGGCTGATATCTACTGGGGTATATTTTCTGGTTTCCTCTTACGCGTTCGCAAGAGGAGCCTCATGTTAGCGAAGGGTTAATGTGAGCTGGGAAGATTTTGTTCTTCGCGTTAGCGTAGAATAGGACGCGAACACAAAGGTGTGGTCTGTGTGTGCATGGCGAACGCGTGAGTGGTGTCGTGTTCGCGAAGAGAAGTGAGGCAGCTGGGGACCCCAGGTCCTTGGTCTACGCATTCGCGAGGTATGGGCCACGTTCACGATGAGTTGAGCTTGTAAAGCTTCACGTTCGCGAAGTGTTGATCGC
>AWOL01S0070394.1:19626-32752 GCA_000715115.1 Nicotiana otophora | reverse complement strand
GAGTGGGCCGGCCCCCCGGACTCGGATCGCCTAAAATATTTTTGGTCCATCAAATAGGACCTAAGGAATAGTCATTGTCTCGCCATGATCATTCCTCACTTTTTGCATTTTTCGGCAAAAAAACTAGAATTCCACCCGATTCCCATATTTTTGTGTGCTATAGCCCATGCCTTCCAAGTGGTCCCGGGACCCCCGGACCCCGATCGCCTAAACTTTCTCTGGGCCATCAAACACGACCTAAGGAACAATAGTAACCGCCCCACCATGATAGTTCCTCATGTTTTGTGTTTTTCGGCCAAACTACTAGAATTTCGCGCGATTCCCATATTTTCGTGTGCTATAGCCCACGCCTTCTGAGTGGTCCCGGGATCCCCAGACTCCGATCGCCTAAAATTTTTGCGGACCATCAAATACGATCTAAGGAACCATAGTTACTGCCCCGCCATGATCGTTCCTCATGTTTTGCGTTTTTCGGCCAAATAACTAGAATTCCGCCCGATTACCATATTTTTGTGTGCTATTGCCCGCGCCTTCCGAGTGGGCCAGGCCCCCTGGACTCGGATCGCCTAAAATATTTTTGGGCCATCAAATAGGACCTAATGAACAATAGTCACGGCCTCGCCATGATCATTCCTCATTTTTTGCATTTTGTGGCCAAAACACTAGAATTCCGCCCAGTTCCCATATTTTTGTGTGCTATAGCCCACGTCTTCCAAGTGGTCCCGGGACCCCCAGACCCTGATCGCCTAAAATATTTCCGGGCCATCAAACAAGACCTAAGGAACCATAGTAACCGCCCGGCCATGATCGTTCCTCATTTTTTCAGTTTTTCGGCCAAACAACTAGAATTACGCGCGATTCCCATATTTCGTGTGCTATAGCCCACGCCTTCCGAGTGGTCCCACGACCCCCGGACCCCGATCGCCTAAACTATTTCCGTAGAATCAAATACAACCTAAGGAACCATAGTCACCACCCGGCCATGAACGTTCCTAGTTTTTTGCGTTATCAGCCAAAAAACTAGAATTCCGCGCGATTCCCATATTTTCGTGTGCTATAGCCCAGGCCTTCCGAGTGGTCCCGGGACCCCCAGACCCTGATCGCATAATAGTTTTTTCCGGACCATCAATTACGACCTAAGGAAGCATAGTCACAGCCCCGCCATGATCGTTCCTCACTTTTAGCATTTTTCGGCAAAAAAATTAGAATTCCGCCCGATTCCCATATTTTCGTGTGCTATATAGCCCACGCCTTCCGAGTGGGTCCCGGACTAGGATCACCTAAATTGTTTTTGAGCCATCAAATAAAATCTAAGTAAATATAGTCACCTCCCCTCCATGATCGATCCTCATTTTTTGCGTTTTTCAGCCAAAGAACTAGAATTCCGCCCGATTCCCATATTTTCGTACGCTATAATAGCCCACACCTTCCGAGTGGGCCGGGCCCCCTGGACTCGGATCACCTAAAAGGTTTTCGGGCCATCAAATAAGACCTAAAGAACCATAGTCACCTTCCCGCCATGATCGTTCCTCATTTTTTGCGTTTTTCAGCCAAAGAACTAGAATTCCGCCCGATTCCCATATTTTCGTATGCTATAATAGCCCACGCCTTCCGAGTGGGCCGGGCCCACTGGACTCGGATCGCCTAAAAAAATTTCGGGCCATCGAATAAGACCTAAAGAACCATAGTCACCTTCCCGCCATGATCGCTCCTCAGTGTCTGCATTTTTCGGCCAAAAAACTAGAATTCCGCCCGATTCCCATATTTTCGTGTGCTATACCTACGCCTTTCAAGTGGTCCTGGGAACCCTGGACCCCGATCGCCTAAAATTTTTACGGGCCATCACATACGACCTAAGGAAGCATAGTCACTGCCCTGCCATGATTGTTCCTCATGTTTTGCGTTTATCGGCCAAAATACCAGCATTCCGCCCGATTACCATATTTTTGTGTGCTATTGCCCACGCCTTCCGAGTGGGTCGGACCCCCCGGACTTGGATCGCCTAAAATTTTTTCGGGCCATCAAATAGGACCTAATGAACCATAGTCACTGCCTCGCCATGATCGTTCCTCATATTTTGCATTTTTCGGCCAAAAAACTAGAATTCCGCCCGATTCTCATATTCTCGTGTGATATAGCCCACGCCTTCCAAGTGGTCCCGGGATCCCCGGACCCCGATCGCCTAAACTTTTTCCGGGCCATCAAACATGACCTAAGGAACCATAGTAACCGCCCCGCCATGATCGTTCCTTACTTTTTGCATTTTTCGGCCAAAAACTTAGAATTCTGCCCGATTCCCATATTTTCGTGTGCTATAGCCCACGCCTTCAAAGTGGTCCCGGGACCCCCGGACCCCGATCGCCTAAAATTTTTCCGGGCTATCAAATATGACCTAAGAAACCATAGTCACCGCCCCGCCATGATAGTTCCTCATATTTTGTATTTTTTGGCCAAAAAACTCGAATTCCACACGATTCCCTTATTTTCGCGTGCTATAGCCTACGCCTTCCGAGTGGGTTGGGCTCCCGGACTCGGATCACCTAAATTTTTTACGGGCCATCAAATAAGATCTAAGGAACCATAGTCACCTCCCCTCCATGATCGTTCCTCATGTTTTGCATTTTTCGGCCAAAAACTACAATTCCGCCCGATTCCCATATTTTCGTATGCTATAATAGCACTCACCTTCCCAATGGGTAGGGCCCCCTGGATCCGGATCGCCTAAAATTTTTCCAGGCCATCAAATACGACCTAAGGAACGATAGTCACCACCCCGCCATGAACGTTCCTAGTTGTGTGCATTTTCAGCAAAAAAACTAGAATTTCGTCTGATTCCCATATTTTCGTGTGATGTAGCCCACACCTTCCAAGTGGGTCGGGCCCCCTAGACTCGAAACGTCTAAAATTTTTACGAGCCATTAAATACAACCTAAGTAAGCATTGTCACGCCCCGCCATGATCGTTCCTCACTTTTTGCATTTTTCGGCCAAAAAATTAGAATTCCGCCCGATTCCCATATTTTTGTGTGCAGGCCTTCAAAGTAGTCCCAGGACCTCCGGACCTCGATCGCCTAAAAATTTTCTTGGCCATCAAATATGGCCTAAGAAACCATAGTCACCGCCCCGCCATGATCGTTCCTCATATTTGGCGTTTTTCGGCAAAAAAACTAGAATTTCTCCAGATTCTCATATTTTCGTGTGCTAGCCCACGCCTTCCGAGTGGGCCGGGCCCGCCGGAGTCGGATCACCTAAATATTTTTCGGACAATCAAATAAAACCTAAGGAACCATATTCACCTCCCCGCCATGATCGTTCCTCACTTTTTGCATATTTCGGCCAAAACACTAGAATTCCGCCCGATTTCCATATTTTCGTGTGCTATAATAGCCCACGCCTTCCCAATGGGTAGGGCCCCCCGTAGCCGGATCGCCTAAACTTTTTCCGGGCCATCAAATACGACCTAAGGAACCATAGTCACTGCCCCGCCATGACCTTTCCATATTTGTTGCATTTTACGGCAAAAAACTATAATTCCGCCAGATTCCCATATTTTCGTGTGCGCCCACGCCTGCAAGTGGGCCGGGCCCCCGGGACTCGGATCGCCTAAAATTTTTCCGGGACATCAAATACGACCTAAAGAACCATAGTCACCACCCCGTCATGAGCGTTCCTCATTTTTTGCGTTTTCGGCCAAAACCCTAGAATTCCTCCTCATTCCCATATTTTCATGTGCTATAGCCCACGCCTTCTGAGTGGGCCAGGCCCCCTGGACGCGGATCACCTATAAATATTTCGGGCCATTAAATAAGACCTAAGGAACAATAGTCACCTTCCCGCCATGATCGTTCCTCAGGTTTTGCATTTTTCGGCAAAAAAAAACTAGAATTCCGCCCGATTCCCATATTTGCGTGTGCTATACCTACTCCTTCCAAGTGCTCCCGGGAACCCTGGACCCCGATCGCCTAAAATTTTTCCGGACCATCAAATACGACCTAAGGAACCATAGTCACTGCCCCGCCATGATCGTTCCTCATGTTTTGCATTTTTCGGCCAAAAACCTAGAATACTGCCCGATTACCATATTTTCGTGTGCTATAGCCCACGCCTTCCGAGTGGTCCCGGGACCCCCAGACCCCGATCGCCTAATTTTCCGGACCATCAAATACGACCTAAGGAACCATAGTCACTGCCCCGCCTTGATCGTTCCTCATATTTGGCATTTTTCGGACAAAAAACTAGAATACTGCCCGATTCCCATATTTTTGTGTGCTATAGCCCATGCCTTCCAAGTGGTCCCGGGACCCCCGGACCTCGATCGCCTAAAATTTTTCCGGGCCATCACACAAGACCTAAGGAACCATAGTAACCGCCCCGCCATGATCGTTCCTAATGTTTTGCGTTTTTCGGCCAAACAACTAGAATTCCATGTGATTCCCATATTTTCGTGTCCTATAGCCCACGCCGTCCGAGTGGTCCCGGGACCCCCGGACCCCGATCGCCTAAAATTTTTCCGTGCAATCCAATATGACCTAAGGAACCATAGTCACCGCCCGGCCATGAACGTTCCTAGTGTTTTGCATTTTTCGGCCAAAAAACTAGAATTTCGCATGATTCCCATATTTTCGTGTGCTATAGCCCACGCCTTCCGAATGGTCCCGGGATCCCCGGACCCCGATCGCCTAAAATTTTTCCGTGCAATCAAATATGACCTAAGGAACCATAGTCACTGCCTCGCCATGCTCGTTCCTCATGTTTTGCAGTTTTCGGCCAAGAAACTAGAATTCCGCCTGATTCCCATATTTTCGTGTGCTATCGCCCACGTCTTCCGAGTGGGCTGGCCCCCCCGGACTCGGATGACCTAAATGTTTTTCTGGCCATCAAATAAGATCTAAGGAACCATAGTCACCTCCCCGCCATGATCGTTCCTCATGTTTTGCGTTTTTCGGCCAAACAGTTAGAATTTCACGCGATTCCCATATTTTCGTGTGCTATAGCCCACGCCTTCCGAGTGGTCCCGGGACCTCCGGACCCCGATCGCCTAAAATTTTTCCGGACCATCGAAAACGACCTAAGGAACCATAGTCACTGCCCTGCCATGATCGTTCCTCATGTTTTGCATTTTTCGGCCAAAAAACTAGAATACTTCCCGATTACCATATTTTCGTGTGATATAGCCCACGCCTCCGAGTGGTCCGGGGACCCCCAGACCCCGATCGCCTAAAAATTTTTCCAGACCATCAAATACGACCTAAGGAACCATAGTCACTGCCCCGCCATGATCATTCCTCATGTTTTGCATTTTTTCTCAAAAAAACTAGAATACTGCACGATTCCCATATTTTTGTGTGCTATAGCCCACGCCTTCCAAGTGGTCCCGGGACCCCCGGACCTCGATCGCCTAAAATTTTTCCGGGCCATCAAATAAGACCTAAGGAACCATAGTAACCGCCCCGCCATGATCGTTCCTAATGTTTTGCTTTTTTCGGCCAAACAACTAGAATTCCGCGCGATTCCCATATTTTCGTGTGCTATAGCCCACGCCTTCCAAGTGGTCCCGGGAACCCTGGACCCCGATCGCCTACAATTTTTCCGGACCATCACATACGACCTAAGGAACCATAGTCACTGCCCCGCCATGATCGTTCCTCATGTTTTGCATTTTTCGGCCAAAAAACTAGAATACTGCCCGATTACCATATTTGCGTGTGCTATAGCCCACGCCTTCCGAGTGGTCCCAGGACCCCAGGACCCTGATCGCCTAACATTTTTTCCGGACCATCAAATACGACCTAAGGAACCATAGTCACTGCCCCGCCTTGATCGTTCCTCATATTTTGCATTTATTAGCCAAAAAACTAGAATACTGCCCGATTCCCATATTTTTGTGTGCTATAGCCCATGCCTTCCAAGTGGTCCCGGGACCCTCGGACCTCGATCGCCTAAAATTTTTCAGGGCCTTCAAATAAGACCTAAGGAACCATAGTAACCGCCCCGCCATGATCGTTCCTAATGTTTTGCATTTTTCGGCCAAACAACTAGAATTCCACGCGATTCCCATATTTGCGTGTGCTATAGCCCACGCCGTCCGAGTGGTCCCGGGACCCCCGGACCCCGATCGCCTAAAATTTTTCCGTGCAATCAAATATGACCTAAGGAACCATAGTCACCGCCCCGCCATGAACGTTCCTAGTTTTTTGCATTTTTCGGTCAAAACACTAGAATTCCGCATGATTCCCATATTTTCGTGTGCTTTAGCCCACGCCTTCCGAGTGGTCCCGGGACCCCCGGACCCCGATCGCCTAAAATTTTTCCGTGCAATCAAATATGACCTAAGGAACCATAGTCACCGCCCCGCCATGAACGTTCCTAGTTTTTTGCATTTTTCGGTCAAAACACTAGAATTCCGCATGATTCCCATATTTTCGTGTGCTTTAGCCCACGCCTTCCGAGTGGTCCCGGGACCCCCGGACCCCGATCGCCTAAAATTTTTCCGTGCAATCAAATATGACCTAAGGAACCATAGTCACCGCCCCGCCATGAACGTTCCTAGTTTTTTGCATTTTTCGGTCAAAACACTAGAATTCCGCATGATTCCCATATTTTCGTGTGCTTTAGCCCACGCCTTCCGAGTGGTCCCGGGACCCCCGGATCCCGATCGCCTAAAATTTTTCCGTGCAATCAAATATGACCTAAGGAACCATAGTCACTGCCTCGCCATGATCGTTCCTCATGTTTTGCATTTTTTCGGCCAAGAAACTTGAATTCCGCCTGATTCCCATATTTTCGTGTGCTATAGCCCACGTCTTCCGAGTGGGCTGGCCCCCCCAGACTCGGATCACCTAAATGTTTTTCTGGCCATCAAATAATATCTAAGGAACCATAGTCACCTCCCCACCATGATCGTTCCTCATTTTTTGCGTTTTTCGGCCAAACAGTTAGAATTTCGCACGATTCCCATATTTTCGTGTGCTATAGCCCACGCCTTTCGAGTGGTCCCGGGACCTCCGGACCCCGATCGCCTAAATATTTCCGAACCATCAAAAACGAGCTAAGGAACCGTAGTCACTGCCCCGCCATGATCGTTCCTCATGTTTAGCATTTTTCGGCCAAAAAACAAGAATACTGCCCGATTTTCATATTTTCGTGTGCTATAGCCCACGGCTCCGAGTGGTCACGGGACCCCCGGACCCGATCGCCTAAAGATTTTTCCGGACCATCAAATACGACCTAAGGAACCATAGTCACTGCCTCGCCATGATCGTTCCTCATATTTTGCATTGTTCGACCAAAAAACTAGAATACTGCCCGATTCCCATATTTTTGTGTGCTATAGCCCACGCCTTCCAAGTGGTCCCGGGACCCCCGGACCTCGATCGCCTAAAACTTTTCCAGGCCATCAAACAAGACCTAAGGAACCATAGTCACTGCCTCGCCATGATCGTTCCTCATATTTTGCATTGTTCGACCAAAAAACTAGAATACTGCCCGATTCCCATATTTTTGTGTGCTATAGCCCACGCCTTCCAAGTGGTCCCGGGACCCCCGGACCTCGATCGCCTAAAACTTTTCCAGGCCATCAAACAAGACCTAAGGAACCATAGTAACCGCCCCGCCATGATCATTCCTAATATTTTGCATTTTTCGGCCAAACTACTAGAATTCCGCGTGATTCCCATATTTTCATGTGCTATAGCCCACGCCGTCCGAGTGGTCCCGGGACCCCGGACCCCGATTTCCTAAAATTTTTCCGTACCATCCAATATGACCTAAGGAACCATAGTAACCACCCCGCCATGAACGTTCCCATATTTTCGTGTGCTATAGCCCACGCCTTCCGAGTGGTCCCGGGACCCCAAGACCCCGATCGCCTAAAATATTTTCCGGACCATCAAACACGAACTAAGGAGCCGTAGTCACCGCCCCGCTATTAACGTTCCTAGTTGTTTGCATTTTTCAGCGAAAACACTATAATTCCTCCCGATTCCCATATTTTCGTGTGCTATAGCCCACACCTTCCGAGTGGGACGGGCCCCCCGGACTCGAAATGTCTAAAAATTTTCCGGGCCATTAAATATGATCTAAGGAAGCATAGTCACCGCCTCGCCATGATGGTTCCTCACTTTTTGATTCCCATATTTTCGTGTGCTATAGTCAACGCCTCCAAAATAGTTCCGAGACCGCCGGACCCCGATCGCCTAAAAGTTTCCTGGGCTATCAAATATGACCTAAGAAACCATAGTCACCGCCCCTCCATGATCGTTCCTCATATTTTGCATTTTTTGGCAAAAAAACTAGAATTTCGCCTGATTCCCATATTTTCGTATGCTATAGCCCACGCCTTCCGAGTGGGCTGGGCCCCCGGACTCGGATCACCTAAATATTTTTGCATGTTTTGCATTGTTTGGCCAAACAAATAGAATTCCGGCCGATTTCCATATTTTCATATGCTATAATAGCCCACGCCTTCCTAATGGGTAGGGCTCCCCGGAGCCGAATCGCCTAAAATTTTTACGGGCCATCACATAGACCTAAGTAACCATAGTCACTGCCCCATCATGAACGTTCCTAGTTGTTTGCGTTTTTCAGCGAAAAAACTAGAATTCCGTCCGATTCTCATATTTTCATGTGCAATAGCCCACACCTTCCGAGTGGGCCAGGCCCCGTGGACTCGGAGCGTCTAAAATTTTTTCGGGCCATTAAATACGACCAAGGGAACCATAGTCACCGCCTCGCCATGATCGTTCCTCACTTTTTGTGTTTTTTCGGCCAAAATATTAGAATTCGGCCCGATTCCCATATTTTCGTGTGCTATAGCCCAGGCCTTTAAAGTGGTCCCGGGACCCCCGGACCCCGATCGCCTAAAATTTTTCTGGGCCATCAAATATGACCTAAGAAACCATAGTCACCGCCCCGCCATGATCGTTCCTCATATTTGGCGTTTTTAGGCAAACAAACTAGAATTCCTCCCCATTCACATATTTTCGTGTGCTATAGCCCAGGCCTTTAAAGTGGTCCCGGGACCCCCGGACCCCGATCGCCTAAAATTTTTCTGGGCCATCAAATATGACCTAAGAAACCATAGTCACCGCCCCGCCATGATCGTTCCTCATATTTGGCGTTTTTAGGCAAACAAACTAGAATTCCTCCCCATTCACATATTTTCGTGTGCTAGCCCACGCCTTCCGAGTGGGCCGAGCCCCCGGACTCGGATCACCTAAATTCTTTTCGGACAATCAAATAAAACCTAAGGAACCATAGTCACCTCCCTGCCATGATCGTTCCTCATTTGTTGCATATTTCGGCCAAAAAACTAGAATTCCGCTCGATTCCCATATTTTCGTGTGCTATAATAGCCCATGCCTTCCCAATGGGCAGGGCCCCCCAGAGCCGGATCGCCTAAATGTTTTCCGGGCCATAAAATACGACCTAAGGAACCATAATCACTGACCCGCCATGACCTTTCCTCATTTATTGCATTTTACGGCAAAAAACTAGAATTCCGCCCGATTCCCATATTTTCGTGTGCGCCCACACCTTCCAAGTGGGCCAGGCCCCCCGGACTCGGATCGCCTAAAATTTTTTCGGGCCATCAAATACGACCTAAAGAACCATAGTCACCACCCCGTCATGAGCGTTCCTCATTCTTTGCATTTTTTGGCCAAAACCCTAGAATTCCTCCTCATTCCCATATTTTCATGTGCTATAGCCCACGCCTTCCGAGTGGGCCGGCCCCTCTGGACGCGGATCACCTAAATATTTTTTGGGCCATCGAATAAGACCTAAGGAACCATAGTCACCTTCCCGCCATGATTGTTCCTCAGTGTTTGCATTTTTCGGCCAAAAAACTAGAATTCCGCCCGATTCCCATATTTTTGTGTGTTATACCTACGCCTTCCAAGTGGTCCCGGGAACCCTGGACCACGATCGCCTAAAATTTTTCTGGGCCATCACATACGACCTAAGGAAGCATAGTCACTTGCCCTGCCATGATTGTTCCTCATGTTTTGCGTTTTTCGGCCAAAAAACCAGAATTCCACCCGATTACCATATTTTTGTGTGCTATTGCCCACGCCTTCCGAGTGGGCCGGACCCCCCGGACATGGATCGCCTAAAAAATTTTCGGGCCATCAAATAGGACCTAATGAACCATTGTCACTGCCTCGCCATGATCGTTCCTCATTTTTTGCATTTTTCAGCCAAAAAACTAGAATTCCGCACGCTTTCCTTATTTTCTTGTGCTATAGCCCACGCCTTCCGAGTGGGCTGGGCCCCTGGGACTCGGATCACCTAAATATTTTTTCGGACCAACAAATACAACCTAAGGAACCATAGTCACCGCCACGCCATGAACGTTCCTAGTTTTATTGAGTTTTTCGGCAAAACAATTAGAATTTCGCGAGATTCCCATATTTTCGTGTGCTATAGCCCACGCCTTACGAGTGGTCCCGGGACCCCCGGACGACGATCGCCTAAAATGTTTCCAGACCATCAATTACGACCTAAGGAACCATAGTCACAGCCCCGCCATGATCGTTCCTCATGTTTTGCATTCATCGGCCAAAAAACTAGAATACTGCCCGATTACCATATTTTTGTGTGCTATTGACCATGCCTTCCGAGTCGGCCAGGCCCCCCGGACTCGGATCGCCTACAATTTTTTCGGGCCATCACATAGGACCTAATGAACCATAGTCGCTGCCTCGCCATGATCTTTCCTTATTTTTTGCATTTTTCGGCCAAAAAACTAGAATTCCGCCCGATACCCATATTGTTGTGTGCTATAGCCCACGCATTCCAAGTGGTCCCGGGACCCCCGGATCCCGATCGCCTAAAAGTTTTCCGGGCCATCAAACAAGACCTAAGGAACCACAGTAACCGCCCCGCCATGATCGTTCCTAATGTTTTGCGTTTTGCGTCCAAACAACTAGAATTCCGCGCGATTCCCATATTTTCGTGTGCTATAGCCGACGACGTCTGAGTGGTCCCGGGACCCCCGGACCCCGATCGCATAAAATGTTTCCGTAAAATCTAATACGACTTAAGGAACCATAGTCACCGCCCCGCCATGAACGTTCTTAGTTTTTTACATTTTTCGGCCAAAAAACTAGAATTCCGCCCGATTCTCATATTTTCGTGTGCTATAACATCCCACACTTTCCCAATGGGTAGGGCCCCCCGGAGCAGGATCGCCTAAATTATTTTCGGGCCATCTAATATGACCTAAGGAACCATAGTCACCGCCCTTCCATGACCTTTCCTCATTTTTTGCATTTTACAGCAAAAAACTAGAATTCCACCCGATTCCCATACTTTCGTGTTCGCCCACGCCTTCCAAGTGGGCTGAGCCCCCCGGACTCGGATCGCCTAACAGTTTTCTGGGCCATCAAATACGACCTAAAGAACCATAGTCACCACCCCGCCATGAGCGTTCCTAATTATTTGCATTTTTCGGCCAAAAATCTAGAATTCCGCCTCATTCCCATATTTTCGTGTGCTATAGCCCACGCCTTCCGAGTGGGCCGGGCCCCCTGGACTCGGATCACTTAAAAACTTTTCGGGCCATCAAATAAGACCTAAGGAACCATAGTCACCTTCCCGCCATGATCGTTCCTCAGTGTTTGCATTTTTCATCCAAAAAACTAGAATTCCGCCCGATTCCCATATTTTCGTGTGCTATACCTACGCCTTCCAAGTGGTCCCGGGAACCCTGGACCCCGATCGCCTAAAATATTTCGGGGCCATCACATACGACCTAAGGAAGCATAGTCACTGCCTTGCCATGATCGTTCCTCATGTTTTGCGTATTTCGGCCAAAAAACTAGAATTTCGCCTGATTACCATATTTTTGTGTGCTATTGCCTACGCCTTCCGAGTGGGCCGGGGCCCCGGACTCGGATCGCCTAAAAATTTTTCGAGCCATCAAATAGGAGCTAAGGAACCATAGTCACTGCCTCGCTATGATCGTTCCTCAGTTTTTGCATTTTTTCGGCCAAAAAACTAGAATTCTCCCCGATTTCCATATTTGCGTGCTATCCCATGCCTTCCGAGTGGGCTGGGCCCCCCGGACTCGGATCACCTAAATGTTTTTCTGGCCATCAAATAAGATCTAAGGAACCATAGTCACCTCCCCGCCATGATCATTCCTCATTTGTTGCGTTTTTCAGCCAAGCAATTAGAACCCCGCGAGATTCCCATATTTTCGTGTGCTATAGCCCACGCCTTCCGAGTTGTCCCGGGAACCCCGGACCCCGATCGCCTAAAATTCTTTTGGAACATCAAATACGACCTAAAGAACCATTGTCACTGCCACGCCATGATCGTTCCTCATGTTTTGCATTTTTCGGCCAAAAAACTAGAATACTGCTCGATTACCATATTTTTGTGTGCTATTGCCCACGCCTTTCGATGGGCCAGGCTCCTCGGACTCGGATCGCCTACATTTTTTTCGGGCCATCAAATAGGACCTAATGAACTATAATCACTGCCTCGCCATGATCGTTCCTCATTTTTTGCATTTTTCGGCCAAAAAACTAGAATTCCGCCCGATTCCCATATTTTTGTGTGCTATAGCCCACGCCTTCCAAGTGGTCCCGGGACCCCCGGACCCCGATCGCCTCAAATTTTTCTGGGCCATCAAACAAGACCTAAGGAACCAAAGTAACAGCCCCGCCATGATCGTTCCTAATATTTTGCGTTTTTCGGCCAAACAAATAGAATTCCGCTCGATTCTCATATTTTCGTGTGCTACAGCCCATGCCGTCCCGGACCTCGATCGCCTAAACTTTTTCAGGGCCATCAAATATGACCTACGAACCATAGTCACCACCCCGCCTTGATCGTTCCTCATATTTTGCATTTTTCGATCAAAAAACTTTAATTCCGCCCGATTTCCATATTTTCGTGTGCTATACCTACGCCTTCCAAGTGGTCCCGGGAACCCCAGACCCCGATCACCTAAAATTTTTCTGGGCCATTAAATATGAACAAAGGAACCATAGTCACCGCCCCTCCATGATCGTTCCTCACTTTTTGCATCTTTTGGCCAAAAAACTAGAATTTCGCCCGATTACCATACTTTTGTGTGCTATTGCCCACGCATTCCGAGTGGGTAGCCCCCCCCCCCCCCC
>AWOL01S0070394.1:6497-17756 GCA_000715115.1 Nicotiana otophora | reverse complement strand
GGAAGCATAGTCACTGCCCCTCCATGATCGTTCCTCATTTTTTGCATTTATCGGATAATAAACTAGAATTCCGCCCGATTACCATATTTTTGTGTGCTATTGCCCACGCCTTCCGAGTGGGCCAGCCCCCCCAGACTCGGATCGCCTAAAAACTTTTCGGGCCATCAAATAGGACCTAAGGAACCATAGTCACTGCCTCTCCATGATTGTTCCTCACTTTTTGCCTTTTTCGGCAAAACAACTAGAATTCCGCGCGATTCCCATATTTTCGTGTGCTACAACCCACGCCTTCCGAGTGGTCCCGGGACCCCCGCACCCCGATTGCCTAAAATTTTTCCGGACCATCAAATACAACCTAAGGAACCATAGTCACCGCCACGCCATGAACGTTCCTAGTTTTATTGCGGTTTTCGGCCAAAAAACTAGAATTCCGCACGATTCCCATATTTTCGTGTGCTATAGCCCACGCCTTCCGAGTGGTCCCGGGACCCCAGGACCCCGATCGCCTAAAATTTTTCCGGACCATCAAATACGACCTAAGGAACCATAGTCACCGCCCCACCATGAATGTTCCTAGTTGTTTGCCCTTTTTAGCAAAACAACTAGAATTCCTCCTGATTCCCATATTTTCGTGTGCTATAGCCCACACCTTCCGAGTGTGCCGGGACCCCCGGACTCGGAACGTCTAAAATTTTTACCTGCCGTTAAATACAACCTAAGAAATCATAGTCACCACCCCACCATGATTGTTCCTCACTTTTTGCTTTTTTCGGCCAAAATATTAGAATTCTGCCCGATTCCCATATTTTCGTGTGCTATAGCCCACGCCTTCACAGTGGTCCCGGGACCCCCGGACCCCGATCGCCTAAAATTTTTCTGGGCCATCAAATATGACCTAAGAAACCATAGTCACCGCCACGCCTTGATCGTTCCTCATATTTTGCATTTTTCGACCAAAAAACTAGAATTCCGCCCGATTCTCATATTTTCGTGTGCTATACCTATGCCTTCCAAGTGGTCCCGGAAACCCCAGACCCCGATCGCCTAAAATTTTTCTGGGCCATTAAATATGAACAAAGGAACCATAGTCACCGCCCCGCCAGGATTGTTCCTCACTTTTTGTATTTTTCGGCCAAAAAACTAGAATTCCGCCCGATTACCATACTTTTGTGTGCTTATTGCCCACGCATTCCGAGTGGGCCGCCCCCCGGACTCGGATCGCCTAAAATTTTTTTGGGTCATCAAATAAGACCTAAGGAACCATTGTCACTACCTCGCCATGATCGTTCCTGACTTTTAGCATTTTTCGGCCAAAAAATTAAAATTCCGCCCGATTCCCATATTTTTGTGTGCTATAGCCCAAACCTTCCAAGTGGTCCCAGGACCCCCGGACCCCGATCTCCTAAACTTTTTTCGGACCATCAAACACGACCTAAGGAACCATAGTAACCACCCTGCCATGATCGTTACTCATTTTTTGCGTTTTTCGGCCAAATAACTAGAATTCCGCGCGATTCCCATATTTTCATGTGCTATAGACCACGCCTTCCGACTGGTCCCGAGACCCCCGGACCCCGATCGCCTAAAATTTTCCAGACAATCAAATACGACCTAAGGGACCATAGTCACTGACCCTCTATGATTGTTCCTCATGTTTTGCGTTTTTCGGCCAAAAAACTTGAATTCCGCCCGATTACCATATTCTTTTGTGCTATTGCCCACGCCTTCCGAGTGGGCCAGCCCCCCCGGACTCGGATCGCCTAAAAATTATTCAGCCCATCAAATAGGACCTAATGAACCATAGTCACTGCCTCACCATGATCGTTCCTTAATGTTTGCATTTTTCGGCCAAAATACTAGAATTCTGCCCGATTCCCATATTTTGGTGTGCTATAGACCACGCCTTCCAAGTGGTCCCGGGACCCCCGGACCCCGATCGCCTAAAATTTTTCCGGACCATCAAACAAGACCTAAGAACCATAGTAACCGCCCCGCCATGATCGTTCCTCATTTTTTGCATTTTGCGGCCAAACAACTAGCATTTCGCGCGATTCCCATATTTCTGTGTGCTATAGCCCACACCTTCCGAGTGGTCCCGGGACCCCCGGACCCCGATCGCCTAAAATATTTCCGTACCATCAAATATGACCTAAGGAACCATAGTCACCTCCCGCCATGAACGTTCCTAGGTTTTTGCGTTTTTCGGCCAAAAAACTAGAATTTCGCGCAATTCCCATATTTTCATGTGCTATAGCCCACGCCTTCCGAGTGGCCCCGGGACCCCCAGACCCCGATCCCCTAAAATTTTGCTGGACCATCAAATACGACCGAAGGAACCGTAGTCACCGCCCTGCCATGAACGTTCCTAGTTGTTTGCATTTTTCAGCGAAAAAACTAGAATTCCGCCCGATTCCCATATTTTCGTGTGCTATAGCCCAGACCTTCCGAGTGGGCCGGGCCCCCCGGTCTCGGAACGTCTAAAATTTTTCCGGGGTAATTAAATACGACCTAAGGAAGCATAGTCACCGCCCCGCCATGATCGTTCCTCACTTTTTGCATTTTTCGGAAAACAAAAATAGAATTCTGCCCGATCCCCATAATTTCGTGTGCTATAGCCCACACATTCAAAGTGGTCTCGGGACCCCCGGACCCCGATCGCCTAAAATCTTTCCGGGCTATCAAATATGACCTAAGAAACCATAGTCACCGCCTCGCCATGATCGTTCCTCATATTTTGCATTTTTTGGCCAAAAAACTAGAATTCCGCCCGATTCCCATATTTTTCGTGTGCTATAGCCCACGCCTTCCGAGTGTGTTGGGCCCCCCTGACTCGGATCACCTAAAAGTTTTTCGAGCCATCAAATAAGATCTAAGGAACCATAGTCTCCTCCCCTCCATGATCGTTCCTCATTGTTTGCATTATTCGGCTAAAAAACTAGAATTCCGCCCGATTCCCATATTTGCGTATGCTATTATAGCCCACGCCTTCCCAATGGGTAGGGCCCCCCGGAGCCGGATCGCCTAAAATTTTTTCGGGCCATAAAATGCGACCTAAGTAACAATAGTCACCGCCTCGCCACGAACGTTCCTAGTTGTTTGCGTTTTTCAGCGAAAAAACTTGAATTCCGTCCGATTCCCATATTTTCGTGTGCTATAGCCCACATCTTCCGAGTGGGCCGGGCCCCCTGGACTCGGAACGTCTAAAATTTTTTTGGGCCATTAAATACGAACAAAGGAACAATAGTCACCTCCCCGCCATGATCGTTTCTCACTTTTTGCATTTTTCGACAAAAAACTAGAATTTCGGCCGATTCCAATATTTTTGTCTGCTATAGCCTATGCCTTCGAAGTGGTCCCGGGACCCTCGGACCCCGATCGCCTAAACTTTTTCTGGGCCATCAAACAAGACCTAAGGAACCATAGTAACCGCCCCGCAATGATCGTTCCTCAGTTTTTGCATTTTTCGGCAAAACTACTAGAATTCCGCGCGATTCTCATATTTTCGTGTGCTATAGCCCACGCCTTCCGAGTGGGCCGGGCCCCCTGGACTCGGAACGTCTAAAATTTTTTTGGGCCATTAAATACGAACAAAGGAACAATAGTCACCTCCCCGCCATGATCGTTTCTCACTTTTTGCATTTTTCGACAAAAAACTAGAATTTCGGCCGATTCCAATATTTTTGTCTGCTATAGCCTATGCCTTCGAAGTGGTCCCGGGACCCTCGGACCCCGATCGCCTAAACTTTTTCTGGGCCATCAAACAAGACCTAAGGAACCATAGTAACCGCCCCGCAATGATCGTTCCTCAGTTTTTGCATTTTTCGGCAAAACTACTAGAATTCCGCGCGATTCTCATATTTTCGTGTGCTATAGCCCACGCCTTCCGAGTGGGCCGGGCCCCCTGGACTCGGAACGTCTAAAATTTTTTTGGGCCATTAAATACGAACAAAGGAACAATAGTCACCTCCCCGCCATGATCGTTTCTCACTTTTTGCATTTTTCGACAAAAAACTAGAATTTCGGCCGATTCCAATATTTTTGTCTGCTATAGCCTATGCCTTCGAAGTGGTCCCGGGACCCTCGGACCCCGATCGCCTAAACTTTTTCTGGGCCATCAAACAAGACCTAAGGAACCATAGTAACCGCCCCGCAATGATCGTTCCTCAGTTTTTGCATTTTTCGGCAAAACTACTAGAATTCCGCGCGATTCTCATATTTTCGTGTGCTATAGCCCACGCCTTCCGAGTGGGCCGGGCCCCCTGGACTCGGAACGTCTAAAATTTTTTTGGGCCATTAAATACGAACAAAGGAACAATAGTCACCTCCCCGCCATGATCGTTCCTCACTTTTTGCATTTTTCGGCCGAAAAACTAGAATTCCGCCCGATTACCATACTTTTGTGTGCTATTGCCCACGCCTTCCGAGTGGGCCGGCCCCCGGGACTCGGATCGCCTAAAAATTTTTCGGTCCATCAAATATGACCGAAGGAATAGTCACTGTCTCGCCATGATCGTTTCTCACTTTTTGCATTTTTCGACAAAAAACTAGAATTTCGGCCGATTCCAATATTTTTGTCTGCTATAGCCTATGCCTTCGAAGTGGTCCCGGGACCCTCGGACCCCGATCGCCTAAACTTTTTCTGGGCCATCAAACAAGACCTAAGGAACCATAGTAACCGCCCCGCAATGATCGTTCCTCAGTTTTTGCATTTTTCGGCAAAACTACTAGAATTCCGCGCGATTCTCATATTTTCGTGTGCTATAGCCCACGCCTTCCGAGTGGTCCCGGAACACCCGGATCCCGTTCGCCTAAAATTTTTCTGGACCATCAAATACGACCTAAGGAACCATAGTCACTGCCCCGCCATGATCGTTCCTCATGTTTTGCGTTTTTCGGCCAAAAAACTAGAATTCTGCTCGATTACCATATTTTTGTGTGCTATTGACCACGCCTTCCGAGTGGGCCCGGCCCCCCGGACTCGGATCGCCTAAAATTTTTTCGGGCCATCCAATAGGACCTAATGAACCATAGTCACTGCCTCGCCATGATCGTTCCTCATGTTTTGCATTTTTCGACCAAAACACTAGAATTCCGCCCGGTTCCCATATTTTTGTGTGCTATAGCCCACGTCTTCCAAGTGGTCCCGGAACCCCCGGACCCTGATCGCCTAAAATTTTTCCGGGCCATCAAACAAGAACTAAGGAACCATAGTAACCGCCCCGCCATTATCGTTCCTCATNGACAAAAAACTAGAATTTCGGCCGATTCCAATATTTTTGTCTGCTATAGCCTATGCCTTCGAAGTGGTCCCGGGACCCTCGGACCCCGATCGCCTAAACTTTTTCTGGGCCATCAAACAAGACCTAAGGAACCATAGTAACCGCCCCGCAATGATCGTTCCTCAGTTTTTGCATTTTTCGGCAAAACTNTTTCCGGGCCATCAAACAAGAACTAAGGAACCATAGTAACCGCCCCGCCATTATCGTTCCTCATTTTTTGCATTTTGCGGCCAAACAACTAGAATTCCGCGCGATTCCCATATTTTCGTGTGCTATAGCCCACGCCTTCCGAGTGGTCCTGGGACCCCCGGACCCCGATCGCCTAAACTATTTTCCGTACCATCAAATACGACCTAAGGAACCATAATCCTGCCCTGCCATGATCGTTCCTCATATTTTGCATTTTACGGCCAAAAAAGTAGAATTACGCCTGATTCCCATATTTTTGGTCCCTGGACCCCTGGACCCCAGATCGCCTAATATTTTTCCGGGCCATCAAATACGACATAAGGAACACTAATCACCGCCCCGCCATGATCGTTCCTCATTTTTTGCTTTTTGCGTCCAAAAAATTTGAATTCCGTCCGATTTCCATATTTTTGTGTGCTATTGCCTACGCTTTCCGAGTGGGTCGGGCCCCCCGGACACGTATCGCCTAAAAATTATTTGGGTCATCAAATACGACCTAAGGAACCATAGTCACCGCCCCGCCATGATCGTTCCTCTTTTTTTGCTTTTTTCCGGCAAAAAACTAGAATTCCGCCCGATTCCCATATTTTCGTATGTTATAGCCCACGCCTTCCAAGTGGTCCCGGGACACCGGACCCCGATCGCCTAAAACTTTTCCGGGCCATCAAATACGACCCAAGGAACCATAGTAACCGCCCCGCCATGATTGTTCCTGATTTGTTATGTTTTTCGCCCAAATAACAAGAATTCCGCGTGATTCCCATATTTTCGTATGCTATAGCCCATGCCTTCCGAGTGGGCCGGGCCCCACGGACTCGGAACGCTTAAAAGTTTTTCGGGCCATTACATACAACCTAAGGAACCATAGTCACTGCCCCGCCAGGATCGTTCCTCACGTTTTGCATTTTTGCGTTTTTTGGCCAAAAAACTAGAATTCCGCCTGATTCCCATATTTTCGTGTGCCCACGCCTTTCAAGTGGTCCCGGGACCCCCGGACCCCGATCGCCTAAAATTTTTCCGGGCCATCAAATACGATCTAAGGATCCATAGTCACCACCCCGCCATGATCGTTCCTCATTGTTTGCGTTTTTCGGCCATAGAACTAGAATTCCGCGTGATTCCCATATTTTCGTGTGCTATAGCCCATGCCTTCCGAGTGGTCACAGGCCCCCGGACCCCGATCGCCTAAATTTTATCCGGGCCATAGAATACGACCTAAGAAACCATAGTCACCACCTCGCCATGATCGTTCCTCATTGTTTGCGTTTTTCTGCCAAAAACCTAGAATTCCGTCCAATTCCCATATTTTCGTGTGCTATATCCACGCCTTCCAAGTGGTCCCGGGAACTCCGGACCCAGATTGCCTAAAATTCTTCCGTGCCACCAAATACGACCTAAGGAAGCATAGTCACTGCCCTGCCATGATCAGTTCTCATTTTTTGCATTTTTCGGATAATAAACTAGAATTTCACCTGATTACCATATTTTTGTGTGCTATTGCCCACGCCTTCCGAGTGGGCCGGGCCCCCCGGACTCGGATCGCCTAAAACATTTTCGGGCCATCAAATTGGTCCTAAGGAACCATAGTCACTGCCTCGTCATGATCGCTCCTCACGTTTTGCCTTTTTCGGCCAAACAACTACAATTCCGCGCGATTCCCATATTTTCGTGTGTTACAGCCCACGCCTTTCCAGTGGTCCCGGGACCCCCGGACCCCGATCGCCTAAAATTTTTCCGGACCATCAAATACAACCTAAGGAACCATAGTCATCGCCCTGCCATAAATGTTCCTAGTTTTTTTTTAAATTTATCGGACAAAAAACAAGACTTCCGCGCGATTCCCATATTTTCGTGTGCTATAGCCCACGCCTTCCGAGTGGTCCCGGGACCCCAGGACCCCGATCGCCTAAAATATTTCCGGACCATCAAATACGACCTAAGGAACCATAGTCACCGCCCCGCCATGAACGTTTCTAGTTGTTTGCGCTTTTTAGCAAAACAACTAGAATTCCGCCCGATTCCCATATTTTCGTGTGCTATAGCCCACACCTTCCGAGTGTGTCGGGCCCCCCGGACTCGGAACGTCTAAAATTTTTACCGGCCATTAAATACGACCTAATGTAGCATAGTCACCGCCCCGCCATGATCGTTCCTCACTTTTTGCATTTTTCGGCCAAAAAATTAGAATTCCGCCCGATTCTAATATTTTCGTGTGCTATAGCCCACGCCTTCAGAGTGGTCCCGGGACCCCCGGGACCCCCGGACCCCGTTCGCCTAAAATTTTTCCGAGCTATCAAATATGACCTAAGAAACCATAGTCACCACCCCGCCATGATCGTTCCTCATATTTTGCGTTTTTCGACCAAAAAACTAGAATTCCGCCCGATTCTCATATTTTCGTGTGCTATACCTACGCCTTCCAAGTGGTCCCGGGAACCCCAGACCCCGATCGCCTAAAATTTTTCCGGGCCATTAAATATGAACAAAGGAAATATAGTCACCACCCCGCCATGATCGTTCCTCACTTTTTGCATTTTTCGGCAAAAAAACTAGAATTCCGCCCGATTACCAAACTTTTGTGTGCTATTGCCCACGCATTCCGAGTGGGCCGGCCCCCCCAGACTCGGATCGCCTAAAAATTGTTCGGGTCATCAAATAAGACCTAAGAAACCATAGTCACTGCCTCGCCATGATCGTTCCTCACTTTTAGCATTTTTCGACAAAAAACTAGAATTCCGCCCGATTCCCATATTTTTGTGTGCTATAGCCCATGCCTTCCAAGTGGTCCCAGGACCCCCGGACCCCGATCTCCTAAACTTTTTCCGGGCCATCCAACACAACCTAAGGAACCATAGTAACCGCCGCGCTATGATCGTTACTCATCTTTTGTGTTTTTCGGCCAAACAACTAGAATTCCGCGCGATTCCCATATTTTCGTGTGCTATAGCCCACACCTTCTGAGTGGTCCCGGGATCCCCGGACCCCGATTGCCTACAATTTTTCCGTACCATCAAATACGACCTAAGGAACCATAGTCACCGCCCCGCCATGAACGTTCCTAGGTTTGTGCATTTTTCGGCCAAAAACTAGAATTCCGCGCAATTCTCATATTTTCATGTGCTATACCCACGCCTTCCGAGTGGTCCCGGGACCCCCAGACCCCGATCACCTAATATGTTTACGGACCATCAAATACAACCTAAGGATCCGTAGTCACCGCCCTGCCATGAATGTTCCGAGTTGTTTGCATTTTTCAGCGAAAAAACTAGAATTCCGCCCAATTCCCATATTTTCGTGTGTTATAGCCCACACCTTCCGAGTGAGTCGGCCCCCCCGGACTCGAAACATCTAAAAATATTTCGAGCCATTAAATACGACCTAAGGAAGCATAGTCACCGCCCCGCCATGATCGTTCCTAACTTGTTGCGTTTTTCGGCAAAATAAATAGAATTCTGCCTGATTTCCATATTTTCGTGCGCTATAGCCCACGCCTTCAAAGTGGTCCCGGGACCCCCGGACCCCGATCGCCTAACATTTTTCCGGGCTATCAAATATGACCTAAGAAACAATTGTCACCACCCCGCCATGATCGTTCCACATATTTTGCATTTTTTGGAGAAACAACTAGAATTTCGCCCGATTCCCATATTTTCGTGTGCTATAGCCCACGCCTTCCGAGTGGGTAGGCCCCCCCGGACTCGGCTCACCTTAATTTTTTTCGGGCCATCAAATAAGATCTAAGGAACCATAGTCACCTCCCTGCCATGATCGTTCTTCATTTTTTGCACTTTTCGGCCAAAAACAAGAATTCCGCCCGATTCCCATATTTTCGTATGCTATAATAGCCCACGCCTTCCCAATGGGTAGGGCCCCCCGGAGCCAGATCGCCTAAAATTTTTCCGGGACATCAAATACGACCTAAGTAACAATAGTCACTACCCCTCCATGAACGTTCCTAGTTGTTTGCGTTTTTCAGCGAAAAACCTAGAATTCCGTCCGATTTCCATATTTTTGTGTGCTATAGCCCACACCTTCCGAGTGGGCCGGGACCCCTGGACTCGGAACGTCTAAAATTTTCCTGGGCCATTAAATACGAACAAAGAAACAATAGTCACCGTCCCGCCATGATCGTTCCTCACTTTTGGCATTTTTCGGCCAACAAACTAGAATTCTGCCCGATTACCATACTTTTGTGTGCTATAGCCCACACCTTCCGAGTGGGCCAGGCCCCCTGGACTCGGAACGTCTAAAATTTTTCTGGGCCATTAAATACGAATAAAGGAACAATAGTCACCGTCCCGCCATGATCGTTCCTCACTTTTGGCATTTTTCGGTTAAAAAACTAGAATTCCGCCCGATTACCATACTTTTGTGTGCTATTGCCCACGCCTTCCGAGTGGGCCGGCCCCCCGGACTCGGATCGCCTAAAATTTCTTTGGTCCATCAAATAGGACCTAAGGAATAGTCATTGTCTCGCCATGATCGTTCCTCACTTTTTACATTTTTCGGCAAAAAACTAGAATTCCGCCCGATTCCCATATTTTTGTGTACTAGCCCATGCCTTCTAAGTGGTCCCGGGACCCCCGGACCCCGATCGCCTATATTTTCTTTGGGCCATCCAACATGACCTAAGGAACCATAGTAATCGCCCCGCCATGATCGTTCCTCCTTTTTTGCATTTTTCGGCCAAACTACTAGAATTCCGCGCGATTCCCATATTTTCGTGTGCTATAGCCCACGCCTTCCGAGTGGTCCCGGGACCCCCGGACCCCGATCGCCTAAAATGTTTCCGGACCATCAAATACGATCTAAGGAACCATAGTCACTTCCCTGCCATGATCGTTCCTCATGGTTTGCGTTTTTCGGCCAAAAAACTAGAATTCCGCCCGATTACCATATGTTTGTGTGCTATTGCCCACGCCTTCCGAGTGGGCCAGGCCCCCCGGACTCGGATCGCCTTCGGGCCATCAAATAGGACCTAATGAACCATAGTTACTGCCTTGCCATGATCGTTCCTCATTTTTTGCATTTTTCGGCCAAAACACTAGAATTCTGCCCGGTTCGCATATTTTTGTGTGCTATAGCACACGTCTTCCAAGTGGTCCCGGGACCCCCGGACCCTGATCGCCTAAAAATTTTCCGGGCCAACAAACAAGACCTAAGGAACCATAGTAACCGCCCCGCCATGATCGTTCCTCATCTTTTGCATTTTTCGGCCAAACAACTAGAATTCCGCGCGATTCCCATATTGTCGTGTGCTATAGCCCACGCCTTCCAAGTGGTCGCGGGACCCCCGGACCCCGATCGCCTAAAATATTTCCGTAGCGTCAAATACGACTTAAGGAACCATAGTCACCACCCCACCATGAATGTTCCTAGTTTTTTGCGTTTTCGGCCAAAAAACTAGAATTCCGCGCGATTCCCATATTTTCGTGTGCTAGCCCAGGCCTTCCGAGTGGTCCCGGGACCACCAGACCCCGATCGCCTAATATTTTTTTCCGGACCATCAATTACGACCTAAGGAAGCATAGTCACTGCCCCGCCATGATCGTTCCTCACTTTTTGCATTTTTCGGGCAAAACATTGGAATTTTGCCCGATTCCCATATTTTCGTGTGCTATAGCCCATGCCTTCAAAGTGGTCCCGGGACCCCCGGACCCCAATCGCCTAAAATTTTTTAGGGCCATCAAATATGACCTAAGAAACCATATTCACCGCCCCGCCATGATCGTTCCTCATATTTTGCATTTTTCGGCCAAAAAACTAGAATTCCGCCCGATTCCCATATTTT
>AWOL01S0070391.1:45664-57734 GCA_000715115.1 Nicotiana otophora | reverse complement strand
ATATATTTTAAGATGTATATATAGTATATAAATCAAATATAGCTTATATATCTTTATTAATTTCTTTTTTTTCTAACTTCTATAAAAACAAAATTAAAAATAGAAAGTTTCTATGTGGGCCCGTTTAGGCCCGTTTGGGCCCACTTAGGTCCGGGATCGGCCCACTTAACCCGGGACCGTTAGTTCGTGGTCCTGGTCCCGAGCCGGTTCCAGCAAAAAGCCCGTGAAGCCCAGGACCGTTTAGGACCGGACCGCATAGGACCGGCCCACTTAGGACCGGACCGCGAAGCCCACTTAGGACCGGGCCCGGCCCACTTGCCAGCCTTAAGCTCGCTAAAAGCTTGGTAGCGGAAGTCATTGAAGCCAAATGTGACTCTTTTGCTGGTGGTAAATCAAGTAAACAAAACCTTCGAAGTTCGAGAAGATAGAATGCAAAGTTATTTGGACAAACTGTAGGTCACTTTGCATCATTTCAAAGAATGGACTTTATAGCATGTTCCACGAGAACAAAACAGTAAGGTCGATGCACTTGCAAATTTGGGATCAACGGTCGAGGAAGGCGAGATAAGTTCGGGGACCGTCGTTCAACTCTCTAGATCAGTGATCGAAGAAGGTCACGCCGAGATAAATTCTACAAGCTTAACCTGGGATTGGAGAAATAAGTATATTGAATACTTAAAGAATGGAAAGCTCCCATCGGACCCTAAATATTAGAGGGCCCTACGGACCAAAGCTACTTGATTCACATTAGTTGCAGATGGAATGCTATACCAAAGAACATTCGATGGACCATTGGCAGTATGCTTAGGTCCAGGAGACACTGATTACATCATACGTGAGGTGAACGAGGGCATTTGTGGAAATCACTCTGGTGCCGATTCATTAGTTCGAAAAATAATCAGGGAAGGGTATTATTGGATCGAGATGGGCAAAGATGCAAAGGAGTTTGTTCGAAAATGCGACAAATGCCAAAGGTTTGCACCAATGATCCATCAGCCCGGAGAGCAACTTCACTCGGTCCTATCCCCATGGCCATTCATGAAATGGGGAATGGATATCGTCGTCCCTCTGCCATCGGCCCCAGGTAAAGCTAAATTCATTTTATTTATGACTAACTATTTCTCTAAATGGGTTGAAGCACAGGCGTTCGTGAAAGTAAGAGAGAAAGAGGTTATATACTTTATCTAGGATCATATCATATGTCGATTCGGGATACCCACCGAAATATTATGTGACAATGGGAAACAGTTTGTCGACAACAAAGTGACGAAATTCTTCGAAGACCATAAACTAAAAAGGATACTATCAACAACGTATCACCCCAGCGGGAACGGACATGCCGAATAAATGAACAAAACTATCCTTCAAAACCTAAAGAAGAGGCTGAACAACGCTAAGGGAACATGGAGAGAAATCCTACCTAAAGTCCTTTGGGCATATCGAACAACATCAAAATCCAGTACAGGGGCAACCCCCTTCTCCTTAGTATATGGTTTCGAACCCTTGATTCCAATCGAAGTCGGGGAACCCAGTGCCAGGTTTCGATATACAACAAAAGAGTCAAATAACGAGGCAATGAACATTAGCCTTGAATTATCGGATGAGAAACGAGAAGCTGCTCTCATCCAATTGGCCGCCCAAAAGCAGCGAATCGGAAGATATATAATCAAAGAACCAAGCTTCGCCATTTTAAACTCGGGGACTTAGTGCTAAGGAATGTCACACTCAGTACCCGAAATCCAAACAAAGGAAACTAGGACCGAACTGGGAAGGACCGTATCAGGTTCTCGAAAAACTCAAAAAAGGATGATACAAGCTCGGTATTATAAACGGCAAACAACTATCAAGCATTGGAATGTGTCGCACCTAAAACGATACTACTGCTAAGGTACGACCCTCCCATATTCGTTTACATTTTGAAACTAACCCCTGCAGGAGTCCAATCAGGAGCTAGGATGGATCCTTCAATACAAAGCCTAGGTCTGGAAGCACGCATTGTACTCTTTTTTCCTTAGACCGGTTTTATCCCAAATGGGTTTTGCGGCAAGGTTTTTAATGAAGCAACCAGTGATCGTGCTATACTTAGAGACAATTCGACAGTATCCAAGGCCTCTTTACAATCGGCCTCGAATACTGGGGGGGTATTAGCCCTCAAATATATCAAGTTCTAATGCAAGAAAGTTATTTCATAACAACAGGGTCCCAATAGGAAAAGTTGTAAGAGCTAAATGGTCAAAACGAACCATTCTCATGTAGTTGGCCCGAGCCCTGACGCAAAACGTGAACACATGTATAACGACTTGCAAAGAAAGTTCTCTTCTTTACCGATATCTTATATCCAAGAAAAATTCCTCTATTTCGAGATTCATTATGCAAACAGGATTGAGATAAATCTCCGAGTTCGAGCAAACACTCACTCGACCATTAAGCCTACGGGCTACATTACTTCGAGTTCGAAATATTCACTCGACTAATAAGCCTACGGGCTACTCCTATTCCGAGTTCAAGCAAGCACTCACTCGACCATTAAGCCTACGAGCTACATTACTTTGAGTTTGAAATATTCACTCGACTAATAAGCCTATGGGCTACTCTTATTCCGAGTTTGATCAAGCACTCACTCGACTAATAAGCCTACGGGCTACTCTTATTCCGAGTTCGAGCAAGCACTCACTCGACCATTAAGCCTACGGGCTACATTACTTCGAGTTCAAAATATTCACTCGACTAATAAACCTACGGGCTACTCTTATTCCTAGTTCGAGTAAGCACTCACTCGACCATTAAGCCTACGGACTACATTACTTCGAGTTCGAAATATTCACTCGACTAATAAGCCTACGGGCTACTCTTATTCCGAGTTCGAGCAAGCACTCACTCGACCATTAAGCCTACGAGCTACATTACTTCGAGTTTGAAACATTCACTCAACTACTAAGCCTACGGGCTATTTTTATTTCGAGTTCGACCATTATGCCTACGAGCTACATTAAGCACTCACTCGACCATTACGCCTACGGACCATATTACTTCAAGTTCAAACAATCACTTAACCCGACAACTAAGCATGTGAGCTACCTTATTTCAAGCTTGAATAAGAGCTCACTCAGTTATAAAGGCTATGAAGACCAAATTCGATCAAATTGCCTAAATCCTTATGCAAACATTCATAGGGCATGAATAAAATCTTCACAAAGCAGGAAACAAAATAGAAGCAAGTCGGCAAAAGAAAAAGATATTTTTATATATACAAGATTCGTTACATGATTGATTGCAACATAGAAGTGAAGGGCTAAGCTTCTTGGTTATCCCCCGGAGCGGTCTCTTCTCTATCGGGTTCCCCTCATTATCGGACCCGCTCTTACTCCCATCATCATTATTATCACCATTGTCATCATCGGAAACCAAGGCTTCAGCATCGGCTTCGAGTTCTTTAGCCCTTTTTATCTCTTAAACGAGGTAGAAACCCCGAGCATGGATCTCCTCGAGGGTCTCCCTCCGATATCGACACTTAGCAAGTTCAACGATCCAATATGTTCGAGTATCGGCGGTTTTTGGTTGCCTCTCTTGCTTGGACCTGGGCAGCTTCAGCATAGGCCTGGTAGATGGCCACGAGTGCATCCGCATCGGCCTTTGCCTTTTCAGCGTCAGATTCTGCCTTGGCAAGTTTAGAGGCCAACCGAGCCTCGAGCTCCTTTATTCTTCTTGCTTGAACCGAGCCTTTTTCCTTCATACTTTGAAGTTGATTTTCAGCCAATGATAATTGGGCTCGCGCATCTTCTTTCTCTGCAGCAAAGCAGTCCATAACTTCTTTCCACTTCAAAGACTCCACTTTTATCACATCGACCTCTTCACGGAGTTTCCCGATCATCTCAATTTTCTGCTGTAGCTGTGAGACCGAAAAATTAGCCATCGTTCCGGTATCGAGCCCATAGGCTTTTAAAGTATCATTACCTGCTCGAACAAACCAGTCTGATCTTGGTAAGCCTTGGCCAACTCAGCTCAGAGATCTTTTATTTCCTCTTCCCTTTTCCCTAAGAGGAGCTTAAGGGAGTTCCTCTCCTCCGTAACCCATTGAAGGTCGGCCTCATATCGACGCAGCTCGGTTCGGGACCGAGAACATGATTCTCGATGAACTATCGTGTCCTGTAAAGGAAGAAGAAACGAAGTTAGAAAAGAAAAGAAACCATAAAGGTAATACCATATACTTTAAGGATTACCCGATTCAAAGCCTACTGCACTCCGTAAAAAAGATCCAATGTGTCACTTGTACCGGTAGCGTCCTCAACATCGGTAAACAGGTCGCGAAAGGGATCTTCTCCATCATGAGGCATGTCCAGTTCGAGGGCCCCCAAATCTTGGGCTTCTCGAATCACCCCTGTGGAGAAAGCAGGGAAGGTGGGCGAGTCTTCGATTGCTACTGCCCCAAGTGAATCACTTGGAGCATTCTCTTCGGTTCAAAGAGATTCGAGGAGAGCCCCTTCAGACATATTCCCTATCTGTTGGCTTTGATGGGAAGCATCTTCGATCTCCAACAACTCGGGGACTCTGCCTGAATCTTTCTTCGATATATCCTCAGTTCGAGGCAGAGTCTTATGAACCACCACCGACCCAGCTGCATGTGGAACGTCGGTGGTTTTCTTCGTTTGGGAAGCCAGCGCGGACCCATCATTGTCTTCTTCTTTTTTGTCTTCATCCCTTAGACGCAAAACTAATTCTACGGTCAAAGAAATGGTATTCTTGTTCGTCCTACAAGTCGTCCTCTACTTCGGATTTGGATCTTCGGGAACATAGACTCTTTTCCTCTTATTATCTTTCACCGGCTTTGGGACAAAAACCGAAGCATGTTCCTCGACGGACGAGGGCCTCAAAATTGCATCTTTGCCCACACCTACATATGGAAATTTTTTATTAAAGTATATGGGGAGCATCTCGTTCGAACTGCCAAAAAGAACGAAAAAAAAGGCTTACTATGATTTTTGGCCTCCCATTGGCCCTTTGACAAATCACGCCATGAGCGCTCGGCGTATGTGGAGGTCGAAATCAGAGCTCATACCAGTTCTTGAGATCGGGAACTGCTCCGGGCATCCAGGGAACCGCTACATCAAAAAAGGAGGAATATCGGTGAGAAAAGAAATGAAAGGGAAAAATAGAAGGAAGTAACAACAGAATTACACTTACGTTTCATGTTCCACTCCTCGGGAAAAGGCATCTTTTCAGTCGGAATCAGGTCCGAAGTCCTTATCGAACGAACTTGCCCATCCATCCTCGATCCCTGTCCTCGTCAATGCTCGAGAACAAAGTCTTGGAAGCCCGACGCTGAAGTTTTATTAACCCTCCTCGAAAAAGGCGAGGACGGTACAATCGGATGAGGTGCTCGAGGGTGAACGACATCCCCTCGTTTTTGTTCACAAAATATCGAATCAAAATAATGATACGCCAAAAAGAAGGATGGACCTGGACTAGGGTTATTTGGTATTAACGACAGAAGTCAATAATAACTGAGTCGAGGGGACCTAACGTGAAAGGGTAAGAATACACACTTAAAAACTCTTTCATGTAACTTCATATTCTCAGATATTCAAAGATTATTCTTTTAAGCTTCATTAATTGATAATTGATTCACTGTGCTTAGTCCTAAACATCATCTTCTTTCCAAACTTGTTTATTTTGCATTCTTTGCAACACATATTTGATACTTCTATTTGTCCCTACGATTTGCATCAAGCTATATTACATATCCTTAGAATTATGTATAAATTTAACTATATCCGTTTTTCGGGTAAACACTAGTAGGCTTTTTCATGGAAACAAGTTGAACAATGGGAGTAAGATGAAGACTGTACTGTATTGCAAATGCATATGTCATAATTTTTTGGATTCTTAATTGGATGCATTTAGTATGAAGTGTTGATATGTTGTTAAAATAAATATTTGATCACCTTAAGAGTATTAAAAAAATATGAAAATTTTCCCCAATAAACCTTTATGCAATGTTTAAGCAATCTATATTGATACAAACAATGATGTCGGGCATACGCCTGTGCAGAACACGAGTACTGCCATCTAGTTAATACAATACGAAAGAAGTTGAGCATTCAACGAAAAACTCTAATGTAATAGTTGTAGGAGTTTGAAATCTGGATGTATCCCAGGAGATAACCAAAGAAATCACGTATTATGCTTTGCCATTTGTATACGGTCGAAATAGATTTCGGCCTTAGCATGTCCGATCGAGTTCGAACGATGATCTATCGAAGTAATATCCCGAATGTGGAACAAACTAACCTCGAACCCGGGGAGGCCGATCCGTGTCGAGGTCGATATCATTATCAAGCTCGAATCGAAATCGAACCATGATGCAGAGTAGATCTATCATGCTGATAATCCAGAGACCAACCAACATTGACCTCTAATCAATTCGAGGACTCGAGCTAGGATCGGGCTCGAACCAAGATCAAGAGCTCGAGTCGAAATCAAGCTCAAATCAAAATCGAGGGTTCTAAGCAAGATCGAGCTTACAAACAAAAGCCGTTGCAATCCCACTAGAGAGAATCTTGGCAGAAATTGTGGAAAAACTCACTTATTATGGGTATCCCACTGAATGTTTATTTTATTATTCTTAGAGCCAAATCCCTCCACTATAAAAGGGCTTGGTTACCATTTCTATAAAATAATATTTTCTCAGGATTACATTGTAATAAAAGCGCTATATTCTTCTACAGTAAAAAATCGTTCTTTCAAATTTCTTAGATTGATTCTATTTGTTGAATCCTAAGATTCATTGTTCCTAACAACCTTATCTATTTCGCATTCTCTGCAATCTATATTTATATTTCTATTTATCCTTACATTTTGTGTTAAGTTACGCCACATATCCTCGGAACTGCGTATAAATTCAACTCTATCCATTTTTCGGGTAAACAGTTTGGCTCCCACCGTGGGGCCGAGGATAACAGTGGTTATTTGATACAAATCTAAAAAAATACGCCATTGTGCTTTGCGCTTATTTCCGAAAACATCTTGAATTTCGGATCAGCTACGAATAACCACCAATCAAATGGCTTCACCGATCGATAACAAAGCCGGCCTTCAAGATGAAACCAACAACTTGGCACCCGGGGCCGGAAGGCCAATTAACGATGACACCGAGGCTCGAATCGAAGTACCCAAAATTCGAGCCGAAATACTATTTGATGTCAATTCACAAATAGCTTTGGAGGCGAATCAGCGTTTCGAACCGGAAAGAAGCATTCAGGGCGGTACTCGATCCATAGCCCGAGACACCCAAAATGCGTGGGAAATCGGGGCCAGCTTACGTATGATCTTCGAGATGCTACAAGCCCAACAAGTAGCGATATCTTAGCTACAGAGCCAAACTCGTGCACAAAGCAGGCCGGATTCCAATCCACTTCGAGAAGTCACCCCCCATAATAGAGCCCGCCATAGTGAAATCTAACGAGCAAGAATCGGGGACTACTCCCGGAATTACTAAATTGCTCGAGGAACTCACTAAACGAGTCAAAGCCAACAACAAGAGGGTGGAAACGTACAATGCCAGGGTCGATCAAATCCCGGGGGCTCCACCAATGATAAAGGGGCTTGATTCGAAACAATTCATACAAAAGCCTTTTCCGTTGAGTGCGGCGCCGAAGCCAATCCCCAAAAAATGTTGTATGCTCGAAATTCCCAAATATAACGGTACAACCGATCCTAACGAACATGTCACCTCTTACGCATGTGCCATAAAAGGCAACAATTTGGAGGACGATGAGATCGAATCCGTGTTGTTGAAAAAGTTCGGGGAGACCCTCTCGAAGGGAGCGATGATCTGGTATCACAATTTACCACCGAATTCCATCGATTCTTTTGCCATGTTAGCAGATTCATTTGTAAAGGCACATGCTGGTGCCATAAAGGTTGCAACAAGGAAATTAGACCTCTTCAAAGTAAAGCAAAGGGAGAATGAAATGCTGAGGGAATTCGTATCCCGATTTCAAATGGAACGCATGGAATCACCACCGGTCACAAATAATTGGGTCGTACAAGCTTTCACCCAAAGGTTGAACGAGCTAAGCTCGACAGCATCACATTGGCTGAAACAGAATTTGATCGAGTATCCAGCGATAACTTGGGCAGATGTACACAACCGATACCAATCAAAAATTAGGGTCGAGGATGATTAGTTGGGAGCTCCGTACGAACCCGTGCATCAGAACAGGACAATTACTAAAAACCAAAAATAGATCGGCAGATAACAAAGGTCAAACAGAGATCGATATCGAACGTACGTCGCAGATCGGGTGAGCAACGGTTTAGCACGCAATGGAATTTGGAAAAATCGAAGAATTGATCGAGGGCAAAATTCTCGGGGACTTATGAGTAAGAGCGANAAATGATGGAGGTCAAGGGTCTCGGGGACCGATGAACAGAAGTGGGTTTGACAAGCCTACCGGACATAAGGAAGCGCCTATGTTATCGGAGTATAAATTCAGCATTGATGCATCCGCCATCGTGTCGGCTATCGGACGCATCAAAGACACTAAATGGCCTCGACCCATGCAGACCGATCCTGCCCGAAGAAATCCCAATCAAACGTGCGAATATCATGGTACCCATGGCCACAGAACGGAAGATTGCAAGCAACTAAGAGAGGAAATAACCCGCTTATTTAACAAAGGGCACATTCGGAAATTTCTGAGTGATAGGGCAAAGAACCATTTTAAAAACAGGTATTTCAGCAAGCGAAACGAGCAAGAAGAACCACAGCACGTCATCCACATGATCATCAGCGGCATCGATACCCCTCAGGGACCAGTGCTTAAATGCACTAAAACATCGATTGTGAGGGAAAAGCGATCTCGGACTCAAGATTACGTACCCATGGGGACTTTGTCCTTTGATGATGAAGATGCAGAAGGGGTCATCCAACCTCATAACGATGCACTGGTAATATACGTACTCATAAATAAAACAAAAATTATGCATGTGTTAATCGATCTAGGTAGCTCGGCCAACATCATCCGATTGTAGGTGGTAGAGCAGCTCGGCCTATAAGATCAGATCGTACCCGCAACTCTGGCTCTAAACGGGTTCAATATGGCATGTGAAACCACCAAAGGGGAGCTAATCCTACCAATAAACGTGGCCGAAACCATCCAGGAAACAAAGTTTCACGTGATCGTAGGCGATATGAGATACAACGCCCTTTTTGGAAGGCCATGGATCCACAACATAAGAGTTGTACCTTCGAACCTACACCAGGCCCTCAAATTTCAGACATCGAGAGGTGTCAAAATGGTGTACAGAGAACAGCCAGCTGCGAAGGAAATGTTCGCCGTCGTGGAAGCTAAACCAATGTCCTCACCTTCGCCGATAAAAGGATTGGGCTCGGAAGGAGAACGGGACACCAAATAGCAATCACAAACATCAGCTTCGACCCAGCCAGACAACCAGAAAATCGAAGAGGATGATGATCAAAGGGTCCCTCGATCTTTCGTGATTCCCAAGAAATCCGACGCCACCAAATCAACAATCGAGGAACTAGAGCAAGTCACATTAATCGAGCACTGGCCCGAACAAAAGGTATACTTGGGAACAGGGTTGAGCCCCGAACTCAGGAAGAAACTCGTTCAATTTCTTATCGACAACATTGATTGTTTTGCCTGGTCCCATTTAGATATAACAGGGATCCCGCCGGACATAACGACACATTGGCTGAGTTTGGACCCCAGGTTCAGACCGGTGAAGCAAAAGAGAAGACCCCAGTCCGAAGGAAAGCACGCATTCATAAAGGACGAGGTAACCAAGCTTCTCAAAGTAGGGTCCATTTGGGAGGTGAAATATCCCGAATGGTTAGCCAACGTAGTTGTAGTCCCTAAAAAGGGAACAAACTTAGAATGTGTGTGGACTATAAAGATTTAAACAAAGCATGCCCCAAAGATTCCTTTCCACTACCCAACATCGACCGCATGATCGATGCCATGGCTGGCCACGAGATCCTCACTTTTCTCAATGCCTATTCCGAGTATAATGAAATCTGGATGAACCCGAAGGATTAGGAAAAGACTTCATTTGTCACCAAATATGAAACGTATTGTTATAATGTGATGCCCTTCGGGCTAAAGAATGCAGGGCCTACTTACCAACGCCTAGCAAAATAAAATGTTCGAAGAACAAATAGGAAAATCAATGGAAGTTTATATTGATAACATGCTATTTAAATCCCTGCGCGCAGAGGACCATTTGACCCATTTGCAGGAAACGTTCGAAATTTTGAGGAAATACAACATGAAGCTCAACCCCGAAAAATATGCTTTCGGGGTCGGTTCGGGCAAGTTCCTCGGCTTCATGGTGTCAAATCGGGGAATCGAGATTAACCCCGATAAAATCAAGGCCATCGAAGACATCACCATTATGGACAGCGTGAAAGCTGTACAAAGGCTAACGGGACGGATTACAGTCTTAGGCCGATTCATTTCGAGATCATCAGATCGAAGTCATAAATTTTTCTCTCTACTCAAAAAGAAGAACGATTTCGCTTGGACCCTGGAGTGCCAACAAGCATTAGAGGAACTAAAGTGATATCTATCAAGCCCACCACTACTTCACACTCCAAAAACAGACGAAAACCTTTATTTGTACTTGGCAGTATCAGAAGTCGCCGTAAGCGGTGTCCTAGTTCGAGAAGATCAAGGTACGCAATTTCCCGTTTATTATATAAGTCGAACCTTAGGAGAAGCGGAAACTAGATATCCGTTTCTAGAAAAATTGGCACTTGCACTGATAAGCGCCTCTAGGAAGTTAAGGTCGTACTTTTAATGTCATCCCATATGTGTGTTAACCACTTACCCGCTTTATAATATTTTGCACAAACCCGAGTTATCAGGCCGACTGGCCAAATGGGCCATCAAATCAGTGGGTATGATATCGAATATCAACCCCGTACGGACATCAAATATCAAATTTTAGTAGACTTCGTGGGCGATTTCATGCCAACCCTCGTACCCGAAGTCGAAAAAGAACTTTTGTTGAAATCAGGTACATCATCGGGGGTATGGATCCTTTTTACGGATGGGGCTTCGAACGTGAAAGGGTCCGGGATGGGCATAGTTTTGAAACCACCCACGGGTAACACTATTAGGCAATCTATTAAAACTATCAGGTTGGCTAACAACGAGGCCGAGTATGAAGCCATGATTGTAGGTCTCGAGCTAGCTAGAAACTTGGGAGCAGAAGTCATTGAAGCCAATTGCGACTCCTTGCTGGTGGTGAGTCAAGTAAACAAAACCTTCGAAGTTCGAGAAGGTAGAATGCAAAGGTATTTAGATAAGCTGCTTGTCACTTTGCACCATTTCAAACGATGGACTATACGGCATGTACCACGGGAACAGAATAATGAGGCCGATGCGCTTGCGAATTTAGGGTCATCGGTCGAGGTAGATGACTCGGGCTCGGGGAATGTTATTCAACTTTCGAGATCGGTAATCGAAAAAGGTCACGCCGAAATAAATTCTACAAGCTTAACCTGGAATTGGAGAAATAAGTATATTGAATACTTGAAGAGCGGAAAACTCCCATCGGACCTTAAAGATTCCAGAACCCTACGGACTAAAGCTACTCGATTCACGTTGGCTTCGGATGGAACGTTGTACCGAAGAACATTCGATGGACCATTGGCAGTATGCTTGGGTCCATGAGATATCGATTACATCCTACGGGAAGTACACGAGGGTACTTGCGGGAATCACTCTCGAGCCGATACACTAGTTCGAAAAATAATCAGAGCAGGGTATTATTGGATCGATATGGGCAAATATGCGAAGGAATTTGTTCGTAAATGTGACAAATGTCAAAGGTTTGCACCGATGATCCACCAACCCGGAGATCAACTTCACTCAGTCTTATCCCCATGGCCGTTCATGAAGTGGGGAATGGATATCGTCGGCCCTCTGCCATCGACCCTAGGTAAAGCCAAATTCATTTTATTTATGACTGACTATTTTTCTAAATGGGTTGAAGCACAGGCGTTCGAGAAAATAAGAGAGAAAGAAGTTATAGACTTTATTTG
>AWOL01S0070391.1:12287-34777 GCA_000715115.1 Nicotiana otophora | reverse complement strand
GATATATTTGATACAATATAGTGCACAATATTGTAAAAGATTGTGAGGATCAGACCTGTAGTCCAGACACCTGAAGATGTCATGCCATTTAAATGTAAGTCATAATCTATATGACTCATTTGATTAATTCTATATGAAGATCCCTGAAGGATTTAAAATGCCTGAAGTAAATTCAAAATCTCGGAAAATGTATTCAATCAGATTACAAAAGATCTTTGTACGGTTTAAAGCAANAAAAGTAGTCACAATAAATCAGAAATTTACTGATGCAAAAGTTTATGCCATAGTAAACCAGAAGTTTAATTAGAGATAGCACATGCCATGATAAACTTGAAGTTTTCACTTGCCATTTTTAAATGAGCTATTTGAGAATTCAGATAAGCATATACTGAAGAACTAGAAGATTCTTCAAGAATTCTCTTGTGTTGCTTGTTCTCATAATAACTTGATTATACCAGCTAAAGTTGGGACTAAAATCCCCGAATTCTGAAATATATAAAAGGTGAATATGGGCTCATTCACCTATCATGTGAACCACTTATAGATGCATATATAAGATGGTTACATGTATGTTTATTGTCAACCTGCAGTTTGGCATTTGAAATTGTCTTTCTCAATTAAGAGCATAATTTTCAGATTATGAAATCAAGATAGTTCATCTTGATGATGCTGGTTTATATCCAAGCTAGTTTAGCATTGACTACCTCCTATTAATGGCTAAACTATTGCTTATGAGAACAAAGCCTCATGTGTTGGTCTAAAATTTTCTAAATTGCATACAACATCACTTGTATGCATCAGACCAACAAAATATGATAAGTCATCCCCTCACAATTGGTTTAGGATCAAAAACCAAATATTTTTATTATCTAATAACTTTTGATGTGTGGTATATGATTAATTTCTCTACCACAATGCACAAAGATATATTTCCCAAAGAAGATTGGGGATATGAGTTAGTTTTTCTAACATTTGGGGGATGGAATAAAACAGCTGAAAAATATGCTATATGAATCGAATTATTATTAATATGATCCTCGCTTAGAAAATTATTCAAGTTAAATGCCAGAAGAATTTGTTGATACAAAATTAAATATCATATTTCAGCTGCAAATGCTCCTATTAAAATTAAAGTCCTTGAAGGATAGAGTTTACTATACGCATGAAGCGTGGTAGACCAATCGGTTCCAAAGGTAACAATCCTCGAAAAGAATAGGAGCAAATGATCAAAATGATCATAATAAGGAGGAAATAAGCTCTGGAAGAGCCCACGACATACCATTTCATGAAACTCCAGAAGAAGTTCAGGTACCTAAAAATAAAGAAAGTGATGAGATCTCAACAAGTTATGTCGCTTGCGAACTGATACGAAATGATCGTCGATGATATATTTGATACAATATAGTGCACAATATTGTAAAAGATTGTGAGGATCAGACCTGTAGTCCAGACACCTGAAGATGTCATGCCATTTAAATGTAAGTCATAATCTATATGACTCATTTGATTAATTCTATATGAAGATCCCTGAAGGATTTAAAATGCCTGAAGTAAATTCAAAATCTCGGAAAATGTATTCAATCAGATTACAAAAGATCTTTGTACGGTTTAAAGCAATCTGGGCGTATGTGGTATAATCGCCTTAGTGAATATTTGTTGAAAGAAAGTTACATAAATGATGTTATTTATCCATATATTTTTATAAAGAAAATGACATCAGAATTTGTTATACTTGCTGTTTATGTTGATGACATAAATCTTGTTGGAACTCCAGAAGAGCTCCAAAAGGCAATTGAATATCTTAAGAAAGAATTTGAGATGAAAGATCTTGGAAAGACAAAATTTTGTCTTGGTCTGCAAATTCAACATTTAGCAGACGTGATCTTTATCCATTAATCTGCCTGTACATAAAGGGTCTTAAAACGCTTTTACATGGACAAAGCGCACCTATTGAGTACACCAATGATTGTTCGATCACTTAAAGTGAATAAGGACCCGTTCCGACCTCCAGAAGATGAGGAGGAGCTCCTTGGTCCTGAAACACCCTAACTCAGTGCAATTGGTGCACTTATATATCTTGCTAATGCTATAAGGCCTGACATAGCATTTTCTGTTAATTTACTAGCAAGATATAGCTCTTCTCCTACACTGAGACATTGGAATAGGATTAAGCATATATATTGCGATATTTAAAGGGAACTCTTGATATGAGTTTGTTTTATGCTAACAAAGGTAGTGCAGATCTTGTTGGTTATGCAGATGCAGGTTATTTATCTGATCCCCATAAAGCTCGATCTCAAACCGGGTATGTGTTTACACGTGGAGGTACTATCATATCATGGCGCTCTACAAAGCAATCTATTGTTGCTATTTCTTCAAATCATTCTGAGATAATAGCTATTCATGAAGCAAGTAGGGAATGCGTATGGTTGAGATCAGTGATTCATTTCATTCGAGAAAAATATGGTTTGGAATGTGATAAAAGATCCACAATTTTATACGAAGACAATGTTGCATGCATAGCCCAATGAAAGGGAGGATTTATAAAAGGAGATAGAACGAAACACATTTCACCAAAATTATTCTACACACATGATCTTCAGAAAAATAGTAATATTGATGTGCAACAAATCCGTTCAAGTCATCTGGCAGATTTGTTCACTAAATCTTTGCCAACTTCAACTTTTGAGAAAATAGTATACAAGATTGGAATGCGGAGACTTAAATATTTGAAATAAAGTTTTCATCAGGGGAGTAAAAAACGTGTTGTACTATTTTTCCCTTAGTAAGGTTTTTCCCACAAGGTTTTCCTTATAAGGTTTTTAATGAGGCAACTAGAATTGCGTATTACTAAATATGTGTACTCTTTTTCCTTCACTAAGATTTTTTCACTGGATTTTTCCTAGTAAGGTTTTAACGAGGCGCATTATCTTTTAATGAATATCCAAGGGGGAGTGTTATGAAAATATTATATTGTGGATGTCCATTTATTACTCCGCTATAGATAATCTTCCTGAAAAAGATTATCCATTTAGTATTCTGTTGAAGTTTATCTACAAGCAGCTGATGCAGGCAGGTTGCAAGCAACTCAATAAAATAATTTGCAGCAGCTTCTTATTAAACAGACAGGTTGCAAGCAGCTGATGCAGGCAGCTTACAAGTAGCTGATGCAGGCAGGTTACAAGCAATTCAATGAAATGATTTACAACAGCTTCTTATTAAACAGGCAGGTTGCAAGCAGCTCATGTAGACAACTTACAAGCAGCTAAAGAAAAACCTTGCAGTTGCTTCCTGAAAAGCCTCGCAACTACTCCTTTTCTTATATAAATAGAGGAGTTTTCAGTTCATTTCATTATGAACACAACAGTTTGAAGTTGAATAAAAATATCAATCTTTTCTCTCTACTTGTGTTCGATTTATTTATTTTAGCGTCTTCATTTTATAACAATACTCTATTTTTTATAAAAAATAATTCCTACATTATTAGGAAAACCGCAACTTCCACCTCGTCTTCTTCTTCTGCGACACTAGCCCTCTGTTTTTCGGCGAGGAAGATGATAGTTCCAAGAACTTCAGCTCGTCTGTCTGGTTACTCAGCTGCTGCTAAAAGTAGTAAGTTTTTCTCTTTATTCATTGAGCCAACGCAAAACAAGATTTCCCTTGAGAAGTTCCTAAAAAATGACTGCAAATCAGGAAAAATCCATATTAAAGATGCACTTAATTACTTTGATAACATGCTTCATATGCAATCCCCACCACCCATTTCATCGTTCAACATCTTGCTAGGTGCAGTTGCGAAAACCAAGCACTACAATGATGTCATCTCACTGTATAATAAGATGGTTGCTGTAAATTATTCAACTGATTTTATCACCCTTAACATTTTGATTAACAGTTTTTGTAGTATGAAACAAGTGGGTTTAGGGTTTTCTGTTTTAGGTGGGATTTTTAAGAGGGGTTATAGTCCAAATGTTGTAACTTTCACATCATTAATTAAAGGGCTTTTTGTGGGAAATAAGATTAACGAGGCGGTGGGGCTTTTCAAGAAAATAGTTGAATTGGGATATAAGCCTCATGTTAAAACATGGGGAACTTTGATTAATGGGTTGTGTAGGAGTGGTAATGCTGAGAGGGCGCTCGTTTTGCATCAAGAAATGTCCAAGGGGAATGTTCTTTTTGGTGTTCCGTTTAGGCCGAATGTTGTAACGTATAGCATGATAATTGATGGACTTTGCAAGGAAGGTTTGGTAGATAAGGCAGTTAAGGTATTTTTGGAGATGAAGGAGAAAAGAATCTCCCCGGATGTGGTAGTATATGGCTCGTTGGTTCATGGTCTGTCGGATGCTTGTAAGTGGGAGGAAGCAAAGGCTTTCTTTAATGAAATGGTGGATCAAGGTATCCGTCCGAATGTTGTAACGTTCAACGTCTTGATGAATGTCCTTTGTAAGGAAGGGAGAACCAAAGAAGCAAGTGCGTTGTTAGACTTAATGATACAAAGGGGTGAAAAACCTGATTCTTTTACGTATAACACGTTGATGGATGGATTTTGCTTAGAGGGAAAGGTTGATAATGCAAGGCAGTTGTTTGTTTCGATGGCTGCTAAAGGCGAGGAACGCAGCATAATAAGTTACAATATCTTAATCAATGGCTATTGCAAGTGCGGAAGACTAGACGATGGTTGGAGGCTTTACAAAGAGATGCTTCAGAAGGATTATAAGCCAACGGTAGTTACATTCAACACTTTGTTAACTGCTCTTTTTCAAGGAGGAAAAGTTGGGGATGGCCGAGAACTATTTGACGAGATGCAAAGGTGTGGTGTGACACCAGATTCTTCAACTTTCACTATATTATTAGATGGATTTTTCAAGAATAATTGCCTCATGGAGGCAATGGAGTTGTTCCAACTTCTAGAAAGGACAAGACATGAACTCACTATTGATGCCTTTAATTGTGTGATTGACGGGTTGTGTAAAGGAGGAAAGCTTGAAGACGCTACCAAATTGTTTGAGAGTTTATCCCAGAAAGGCTTGGTCCCAACTGTTGTTACATATTCTATCATGATTCATGGGTTCTGTAAAATTGATCAATTAGAAAAAGCAAATAATCTGTTCTTGGAGATGGAAAAGAAGGGATGTTTTCCTAATGTTGTAACATTTAATACACTTATGCGAGGTTTCTGTGATAACAATGATGCGCCACAGGCAGTAAACCTTCTTCAGAAAATGGCAGAGAAACGTCTTTCACCAGATCTATCAACAATATCTCTTGTTGTAGAATTATTGTCGAAGGATGACAAATACCATGAATATCTGAACTTGATTCCGACATTTCCAACACGGTCCAGTGAAAAGTGAGTTTTTGAATGGGGTTCATCTATGCGATGAATTTTGGCTGGATTGTGACGTGGGAAAATTTCCTTTTATTAGAATTCTATTTGAAATGCGTGTTTGAGAAGCAGTATAGCTGGTCTCAAGGGAATTTTCGAGGATCCGATACGCACCCACCGACATTTTCGGAGAGTCCGAGCAACATAGGTGCGCTAGCATTCATTTTTATTACATTTTAACTCTCTTGATGGCCCCACTTGGATTAGAAGCCAGATTGCTGAGCTCAGCCATTATTGTTATAACCAAGTTCTCATAATCAATTGGTGCTTCTCCCAAGTAGCAGATCTGGTCAGAAGCAAATTTGTTGGATAAGCATGGACCGTTGCTGGCTGGTGTTGTTAGATTAATCTGTGGGGTTAATTGACTGCTAGTCATCAATCAGGTATGAAAATTTTTCTATTGCTTGTGACAATTTTGCGAGTTTTTCTTACTTATTTGGTGAATCCTTATCCTGTTGCTTATGTTATTTACAATGGAGTTGCATGACTTTTTCATTCAATAAAGGTCTTCAGAATCAGGATCCCAGGAAAGAGTAAAGTGGTGCTTGTTAAACTGTTGTTCTTACTGGAAAAGGTTATAAGCAACTAATTTTTTTAATAAGGTAATTAATCTTATTAACGATGGGAAAATTTCCCTTACAAATAGCATAACAAAAGGTAGAGAACCTACAAAAGAATATGATTCTCTACAAAACTCACCAATCTTCTTTACAAATTGGAACCTCAATGGGTGTACCAAAAAGAAACTAGAAAATGAGAGGCTATTCCTCAAATGTATATAGTCGTTCTATATTCCTTCAAAAGCTCTCTTAATTTTGTCCTTCCATAAGACCCACATGAGTGCTAATGGGGCAATATCCTACGCCCTTCGCCTTGTCTTACTCAGCCCCAACTGAATAGTGCCTCATTCACTGTGCTCGGCATCATCCTTTGTAGCCCTAACCATCTCAAATTCTCCCACCATAAGCGAATCGTCACCTGACAACATAGGAGGATGATCCAAGTCTTTGCTTAGTTTTTTGTGCATAAAGAACAAGCTCTTAAGTAATATAAACCTAAGTTGCTCGGACTCGGGTGCGGGTATCCGATACGGGAACGGATCCGAGTATCGGATACGGCAAAATCCAAATTGTAAGATTCGGGGGTGCGGATCCGGATATGGATACGGGTGCGGAGATACGGCTAAGAAACTTCAAAACTTGTACTGATAGGAATGATCAAACGATCTAATAAGATGGGATCCCTAATATAATAGTGTATATGTTTTGTTATCGATTAAATTAGTCAGATAAAGTTCATCCTTGGTTCCTATCAAACATACAATTACATTTCGAATATTTCGATAACTTTAAATATTATTAATTATATTTTAAATACGGGATCGCTAATATAATAGTTAGCTTTTTGTACAAGTAGTAAATTATCTACAACTAGTAGATAATTTCGTATAAATTAATTTTGCGCGATTAAAATATATAAATTATGTAGCAAAAAATCAACATGCTAATAATTAATTTAGAAATAATTATTGGAGTATATTGTATGAGAAAGAAACATTTGCAAATTGCAACCTTTCAATTACGTGTCACAAGTACATAAAATAAAGGGGACAAAAAGCATATAATGAAGAATAAAGGGGTTATTTTATTAATTATTATATTATTATATTATTATATAAAGGGGACAAGAAGTAATGGAGAATAAAGGGGTTATCTTATTAAATTATTATATTATTATATTATTATTACAATTAAGAGTGCTTTAGGAAGGAACTGTTTGTCTCTTCTAGATCATCTTCCTCAGTTCCCCAAATTCTTTCAAAGCTCTTACAGATGATGCTCAAGATCCCCCTACTTCTTTCAAGTTCTTACAGATAGCCATTCACGTCCCTTCGTTCTTCCCTCATAATAGAAAATGAAAGTCATTCAACGCAAAGTTCCATCTACATCGCTGCTGGGTCGGTCAAAGTGTCCGAAGTCGGTTGACCGAATCCGGGACGTATCCCGTCCCCGTTCCCATTGTGTATCGGGACGGGGACGGCGCCAAAACCGACGAGTCCGCGCAACTAAGATATAAACAACTAATATTACATTGTTTTGTTTGAAAATAAAGATGAAATATAAAAATGACGCTACAAATATGGTCCGTGCACAAGCTTGTAAATTGAATGCTGATGTAGTGAATACATATATCTACATTACAATCCTTTAGTTAAAGTTCACACGTGTTCTCCTTTATCACAGAAGGCATCAACTTGCAGTTTTCCGAGGTGCATAAACTGACTTATGGGTATGCTTTAAATTTGTTACTGGAAATGAAAAGCTTGAGGTTCTTCAACCAAATAATCAACTGGCATTAGTTTGGATTATTCACTCAGGATTGTGACTCATAATTTACAAAATAATCAATTCTATCGTAGAGATGATATAAAATGTTCCAACTTCTAGCCTTGCCTAAGTAATTTATTTGGGAATTGATGTTTATTAATCATTTGTAGCGTCTCTATTTCAAACTGAACATGAACACTATAAACAACATATCCTTGTAAGAAATTTTGACCTTTTAGTCCGCAGAAATATGCTAATTCACATAACTATCTTATTTCCTATCAATAAAAGATGGAAGAACTGGCAAAAGCACCAAGAAAAGAGGAAGAGTGGTGAAGAAAAGTAGAAGATCGAGAAACAAAAAAAGAAAAAGACTAGTTAACAATTAGCATGAGCACAAACAGTAGATCTAGTTCAGTTCTCTTCAATTGTCTAAGAAGCCAAATCGCTGAAAAATAGGAATAGTAGAGTAATTGAGAGAAAGTGATCAAAATTGTTTTTTTGAAAGTCAAGCTCTTAGCTATCTGTAAAATAAATCTGATCTTTTTTTGTGGCTTAATTTTTTATTTGGATTACCATTTTTTTTTTATTTTGTGTAAAGATAAAAGGTTATGTAAATTGTAATGTAAACATTAAATAGATTAGCCAATATCAGTTGTAGTTTCATGATGTTTGTAGCTAGTTGGAGACTCTGAGGCCGGTGTTTCTAAAACTGGGGACTGCGTCCAGTTTTAGGGGGTTTTCATTTTTGTCTGTAAATATTTTTCCTGGTAATAAAATTTTCCTTAATTACCAAAAAAAAGAAAATGTAAACATTAAATAGAATACTGCACAGGAACATGATTCTCTATAACATCCAATCCTCTATGAGTCCGCTTACCAAATGAGTACCATAACTGTAGAGAAATTAAAAATATTCTATTAACATCACATTTGTTTCTTTCCATGTGGTCCAAATCAGGTCCAAATGCTCATCTTTTCTATTTTCTGCTTCTACACTTCCACTCAAAGTGATAGACTGGTAGCTCTCTACTTTGTGCCACCATCTAATTCCAAACATGTATCACACTGTACACCATGACTTTTCTGCGGGTGGACATTATAGCATCAAATGATTAATGTTACATCTTGCTCTGCCTTCACGCGCACAGAACGCCAACTAGCATAAACTGTTTCGTTAGATTTTTGCTATTACAATGGATCCTTGTGTTGCTATCTAGACAAAGAATGACACCTTTCTAGCACTATTCTGGAACCCAAATTGAAGTGTGAGGAATTCCTTCCCCTTCACAAGCAATATATTATAGAAGGACTTAATTGTGAACTCGTGGCCTTTGTTGCCTTTCCATGTCTGCTGTCTCTGTCCGAGAGTGGTTTCATGAATCGATGTCTTATTTTCAGACATTGATTCTGGTTTCATATTTTACATTTCTGTAAACTTCTTATCATCCTTTTTAATGCTCCTCCAGACTACTGCTGCGTAAGGTTGGTCTAACTTGTTTCCATTCCCCATCTTTTTGTTAAGGTGAAATTTTATTGATTGAGAACAGCAACAAGAAAGTGCTGGCGTCTGGTAGTTACATCGCAAAAGTAGCTACCTGTCAGTAAGCCTTCACAGGTTGTGTCTTGAGTTGATAAAGTCAAGTATGGCATCTCGCTTAGAACATCGGTGTTCCAAAATTAAGCCAGAATACGTTTAAGCTTAAGAGTTAAGACTAAGAGAAGTTTCTCTGTTGCCTTAAGAAATGCTGGAGTTTCTCTCTCTCCAGATGGTCCACCATACTGTTTACCTGAGTGGAGTTCCATATTTTGAAAGAAGCTTTGTTTGGACCAGCTCTACACCAGCATTGCAGAAATTGCAAAGCTGTCCTTGGCATGGACCATTTAAGTTCTGACAGACTGAATATCATGTTCCAAGTTGTGAGGCAACTTTACCATGTAACAATAGGTGGTCGGTGTCTTCGTATTCGTATTCAAACACAGCACATCTGTTACAGTAATCATGTACCCTCTTCTGAACTCTGTATTTATAGGCAACAACGCTCCTCCACAATGCTTTCTCCTCTACTTCAAACCTTCATATGGGTTTCCTGATAGTGTCTATTGAACACTCTCAAAATCCCTTATTCTAACGCTCCCAACTTCATACAGAATGTGACTGTTTCTAATCTAACAAGATAATAATTTTTTAAATTCCCTCGGTGCCCTACAGAAATTTTGCCGTTATATTTCCGATCATTGTGCTAGTGCTGTTGGTGTATATAGTAGGGTCATTTATGACATCAGTATACTGGAAAATATACTCTTCTATCTTTATCTCCTAGCCCCTTTGCTAAGATATATCTGACGCCATATTTTTGAGCATTTGTTCAGTTCTTAAAATCACTGGATCCCTTACTGCAATATCCTTATTTGTCGCATCCAACTGTAATCCTAAATAACTCACCAGGAGAGAGCCAACATCATAGTTGAGAACCTCTCCAATTGTCCACACTGTTCACCTCTCTGACTGGTATTTATTCTCTGTACTGGAACTGCTTAAAACCATAATAATATGTTCCTTTAAATTGGTAAGCTGGTTCATTTTGGCATCGGACATCACAAATGTACCATCTGGAAATAACAGTGGAGGCACATGTAAACTATCTTGGATCCTCCTCCTGGTTGTGGATCCATTTAAGAACCTTCTGACAGTGCTCTGTCTATTATCTTACTGAATGCTATTCCTAGTACGAATAGCATGGTGGTAGAGGATCTCCTTATTTCAGGCCCCTCCCTTAATTTTTTTGTTGTTGTAGGATTTCCAGTTAACCATGATTGAGAATTTTACAGTAGATATGCATAAGTGGATCCAATGCTTTCATTTACCTCCATCCTCTTCATCATGAAGTCCAAGAAGCCCCAGTTAACATGGTCATGTGCCTTTTCCAAGTCCAATTTACATATAGGCCCGGTTCTCACTATTTAACCTGAAGTCAACTAGATTTATTTCCAATCAAGGCTGCAACCAAGATTTGTCTTCCTTCCATAAACACATTTTTGGATATTTACACCGTTTTAACTAATACCTTCTCAAGTAATAAATGTACTTGGGGAGAATTTTACATCTTTGGAACCAATGTTTATCAAAATAATAATGTTAAATTAAGGATTCAGCCAAAACTACTTAGGAATCCCATAATCATGCGAGTTGCGACTACTCCTACCGGTCCTACACACCCAATCCTATGGAAGAAGTATCCTATGGCTATGGGAGATCTGCTTCATTTTCAAGAGTGATGGTCTTATTTCATGTTTTCTTCTTGTGAATTGTTTCAAATAACTCGTTAATTGTTTTGGGCAATCATTAGTTGTCTTTATATGGAATAGTCAAGGTGAAACATAGTTGACTCGGACATCACCGTTATCAAAATAACATATGCATTCAAGATACACACGCAATATATAATAAATACTACTCCCTCAGTTTCAATTTATGGGAATCTATTTGACTGGGCACGGGGGTTAAGAAAAAAGAGAATGACTTTTGAACTTGTGGTGTAAAATGAGGCACATATATTTTGTGTGGCTATAAATCATTGCATAAAGGTATATTGTTTCCAAATATGGACAGGGGTCATTCTTTTTGGCACGGATTAAAAATGAAATAGGTTCAGATAAATTGTAACAGAGGGAGTATAAATTATCCACCCCAAATGTGAATAGCATATCCATAGCACATCTTGTGGGCCTTTTCCTTATACATCCACGAAGGTCTAAGAGTCGTTTTCCTAGATAGATGATGTAAAGAAAATGGACCTTGGGCCTAACTCAACCCAAAAACTAACTCGAGGATTGTCCAAGACCAAACAAAGAGACAACAATCCAATGTAGACACTTAACACTCCTCCCACACAGTCCATTATTTTTAAAAGCGATAAGCGCAAAAGGTAACAAGGTCCATGGGACTTGAAGCGATAAACAAGAAGTGAAGAGCATGCTTCTCTAATGCGAATCACAAAATTTATGAAAAATTAAAAAATACCCTAAATATATGAATTTAGTACTATGATAATCAAATTTCAATCAAAATACCTAATTTTAACATCCGATATACAACAATGTTGATGTTAATCCCTTCAAATTTGAGATTCAAAGAATAGACCGTTTCTAGTTGGACTTACTTTGCACGTCATTGATTGAATTGCACACTTATCTGAAGCGCATAGCTTTGCTCATGAACCAATGACCCCTTGGTTCACATAATTTTCATCGCTTTAAGCACCGAAGAGGTGGTTTAATAACATTGCGCCGTACACTCAAAGCTGGACATTTTGACACCTAGACAACATAACAGAGGGAGCCAACACCGAGTAAACCAAGATTCTGAATAGGTTTGGTTTTGATACCATGTAAAGAAAACATCTTAGTCCTTACTCAAATCTAAAGAGATAACATTGTATTTCCTCAACCAATGTTGGGACTCTTAGATGAGAGACAGAATTCCGACACTCTCTTCAACAAAAAGAAATTGGAATGTGCTTGATGTGAGGCTGACTTGGTGAACAAGGGTCTATATTAGAACGTAGGTCTAAGGCTACCTGACGTATATAGCTTATATCCTTGGTGTTTGTTTTTTAAATTTAGTTTTCCAAAAAATGAAGACATGGATGTCATTATCAGAATTAAAGGAAGCAATACGAATTTCACGCTATTTTTATGTTTTCTATAAATATTTACATGACACATTTTTTTTTAATTAGATAACAATTACAAGTGTCTTTGTTTTTTTCTCGCTTATAGGATTACCTTGATTGAGTTCATTTCCCTCACTATATAATAGTGATTTGTGTTGGCCTAGAGAGGCAGGAACTAGGAGTAAGAATCAGTTTAAAGTTAAACTTTGTAAACTCCCCCCCACCCCCACCCACCCCACACACACACACCCTCCAAAGGAGGAAAATCATGGATTTAAGAAGCTTGGTTGTCCACGAACATTCTGCTATTTAGAAACTACTAGTTGTTGAGATTCCTAGTTTAGTAAACATCATGGCTCGATGCTGGGTCACGGTAAAACTTGTGAAGTAACATTTTTTTTTTGCCAATTGTTAATTGTCCGTAAGTAGCAAATTTAGTTAATATATCGAAAATGATATTTCCCACTTGTGGGATTCCACTCGGTTGTTGTTATATCGAAAATGATATGACTCAAATTTGAGGTGAAAGCTAGATCTCTGAATTCTCCCATCACCACAGGTACTAGATGACTTGGTCCAAAAGTTTTAAGAACATATCGGAAGAAATCATTTATCTTTTTGTTTTATTTTATTGTGGGCGTGTATGTGTATATATATATTTGTCATAATTTATTTTGTTGAAAACATTTTAACTTATATTAAGAGCACTTGACCTCATGGTAATAGACAATTAAGTTCAAGGAATTATTAACTCCTTTTTGTTTGTTTATTTTTATTAGTATTTTATGAATAATATATTTGAAGTTACAGAGAGGGCAGTTATTAAGTAGGTGGCGAAAACCATTTGTTTCAAATTAGATCAAACACTCAACAAGAACCATCAAGTTTGTTTTTTTTCCTGTATTTGATTTCCTAATCTCTCCTTCCTCATCATAGTTGATGCATATTACAACTTCTAAGTGTGCGCTCTATTTTGATGCTTGTGTTTGTTCTTACTTTAATCCTGGTTCGCTATCTTCTTGGTCCATGTCTACATAGCGTATCCCTATCAGTACAAGTACGTGCGCAACCTAGAGCATAGTAAAGTAGAATGGACATCACTTTGAAGCCGATAATTTGTTGTTCATTCTTCTTTGTACGCATTGAAAATAATTTTTTCCAGAACTTATGTACATAATAAAAGATAACATTTCCTGTGGGGTGCAAACCTTGGAGACCAGCGTTCAAATCCCAACCAAAAAGAGAAAAAACACTAAGTGATCTATTCCATGTGCTTAAGCCTTGGGGGCAGAGTTACCTACCTGTGCTTGTGGGAGGTAGCAGGTACCCCGTGGAATTGTGGAGGTCGCACGAGCTGGCTGGGACACACAGTTGGAAAAAAAAAAACAGATAACATATCCTGTTTGTAGCCTACCTATTACTAAACTTCAGGTATTGAATTTTCTTACAAAGTATATGCACTAAAGATTTTGATTTGAATTTCTTTATTCTGTTTGCAGCATTGCTTTCAATTCATTGGTGTTCAATTCCCTCCTCTATCAGATGCTGTTAGAAGCCTGCAAAAGTACTGTCAACTCCTAGAAGGGTACACCTGATAAGAATTATTGCGCCTTCTCCTCTGGGTATGACAAGCCTTTACTGCAATTTTCGACTGGTGTAAGCCCGGGAAAAAGCTGCTGACCAGGTAGATGGGGCTTCTTTCGATTAGCTAAACTATCTCTTCTATAATAGGGATCTCTTAGAGCAGGCAAATTTTGCAGCAAGGTTGTTGCTGTCTTACAACCTACAGAATACAGGAGAAACAAAGGTGAAGACACCACGTTATCAAGTGGTTTAGAAGGCATTGCCATTTTAAATTTTTGCCTAGGTAGAATCTTGTAGTATTGATAATGTAGTGTTTTCATTGCAAACTTGGTGGCTTATCTATACTCTTGTACAACTATCTTAATACTGCTGTAGCCACGAAATGCCATAAATGGAGGGGAAAGCAGCTCTAATAAGGCCTACTGGTTTGTTGATCAGCATATATTTACTGAATTTAATGCCCTGAAGAAGCTGTCTTCTTTTGCATAATATGCATCGCATTTTGTCCTATTCCCCTTACTATTGGTTGTTAAATTTGTGCAGTGGTTCTCTATTCAGAATAATGAATACAGAAGACTATTTCCACAGCGAATCTTCTGTCGCCTTGTCTTTAACAGTGCAGTCTGATTTTTAATTTGAATACCTTTCATCTTAATTAGCTGTCACAGGCTCAAGTAATGGTACGGACTACACTTAAGGAAGATAGTATAAGTTATTAAATATATGACAACTGGCAGCAAAGAGCATTTATCATGTTTAAAAATTACTCCACCTGAAATTTAGCAATTAGATTTGTATTAATTTCTTTAGTTCAAATTGACCCCCTTCTTCCAAATGAGATTATAGCCCAAAGGCATCCGTTTGCAGGTAAAAATTTCATTTGCATCCTATTTGGTCGTCCCTATTTAACTTGTACCTACTTTTTAAATAATTTCAGGCTTTTTTCTCCTTCTTCTTCGGGTGGCAGTGATTTTATATGGTGTTTGTGAATATATTTTAGGGTAGTTTATGATGTTTTATAATGGTGAGCTGTTATGACGCTTTATTGTTTACTATTGCTTAGAGCTTCTTTTTTTTTTCTTAATTGCAAAATGAGTTCGTTAGATTTATTGTTGTTTTGGCAAATTGATGATCGGGGTTTGTTCTTGATGATATTTGGAGGTTATGTTTCAAATTTGAGCTCATTTGGAGTAGATTTAGGCACTAAATCGTATATTGGATTGTTATACTTTGAAGAACAAATTTTTGTTTCTAGGTAATTTGCACTTTGGCCTATTTGGCCTTAAGTGCATGAAAAGGTTGGTAGCACTTCAGACCTTTTGGCCTTAAGTACATTTGAAGTGCAATTTTTCACTTCAGACTTATTGGCCTTAAGTGTAGGAAAACGTTTGTTACACTTCAGACCCTTTTGGCCTTTAGTGTATCTGAAGTGTAATTTCTTACTTCAAACTTATTGGCCTTAAGTGTATGAAAATATTTGTTGCACTTCAAACATTTTGACCTTAAGTACATCTGAAGTGCAATTTTTCACTTCAGACTTATTGGCCTTAAGTGCATGAAAATATTGGTTACACTTCAAACCTATTTACCTGAAAAATCAGATAACGTTAAATTTATGTATGGTTCTAAGGATACGTGATACCCTTTGATACAAAGATAGCAATACGAGTATTCTTGACTATAAGAATGGGAATGATGAACAGAAAGAATAAGTAAGATCAAGTAAAACAAGCACAAGGAGATATCTTTGTATATGAGAAAAAATCTTTTTTTCCAGTCTATTCAGTGTGTGCATAGCTTACAAGGATCCCCTCTTTTATAATAGAGGGTCATTACTTTATTTATAACAAATAATAAAATAAAGCATATAGTGGAGGACCCATGATGATTTGTCTCTTCCTCGATTCCTGCCAAGATTCTCTCTCTTGGTATAGTTGTAACGGCTCTTATCTGTGAGCTCGATACTGGCTCGAACTCGTTACTGGGTCGGCCCTTCGGTCTTGGCTTGAGTTCGACCTTCGGGATTGGCGTGGCGCATTTCCGACCTCGAAGCAATGCCTTGCAGATCGATTTGGTCACGGGCTCGATAAAATTATCGAGCCGACTCCTCGAGTAGCCTTCGGACTCGAGGCTCGTTTGTACTGTCTTCGTAGCTCACTCCCAAAATCCTACTCCGGTTTCTTGCTACTCGAACTCGATCGAACGTAGGAAGGCCGAAATCTATTTTGACCGTATACAGATAGTCCCCTCGATTCTCATGAAGGATGCGGTGAGAATCGATATGATTTTCGACGGTTCGATCGGGCTATAAGCTGACGTTTTAACAGAGATCGATTATGACGTATGAGATAACTGTCCCATCGATTTAGTCTTTCAAGGTTTTTAATGCTTGTCAGATGGCGGTCGGCTACCTCTGATATTGAACCGTCATGATGCGAGCCTATAAATAACCCTTCCATCTAACATTTACCACTTTTATGCCTTCACTCTTCCAAACTTTCTTATCTTTTCTCCCTATTTCGTCACTTGCAGAGCCATCTACACCGGAGTTTTGGTGCCGTCAATTTTTCACTTTCCTTTGCCTTTCTTCCTCTCATATCAATGGCCAAAACTTCGAAAACTGTACCTCAGAATGAGAAATCTTATTCTTCACGGCCGTCCGGCGACAAGGCGCCGGTGTAGCCGTCCATCCATGACTATGTTCCCGGCCCGTGTACTCTGAAGATCGATTTTAAGGCCGAGAATCCTTCATCTGTTCCGGGTTGATGCGAGCACGTGTCGATGTACATGTGCTCTATAACGGTGGGTCATCTCGAGGCCGTTAGGAAAGACTACAACTGGGGTTCCGGGGTTGTGTTACAAACTCCATCCCCCTAAGAGAGCGTCATCACCCATGTGGAGGGGTTTTTAAGTGTTTACACTTATCCCTTCATGTTGGGTCCCGTCGACCCGGTGATCATTGATTTTCGCAAAAGATATCAGGTCACCCTCGGTCAAATTCATCCCTCTCTATGGCGTATAGTAATCCTACTTCGTTTCTTCTCCATCAAAGCCGGGGGGCTGAAGTTTTACCCGAATCACCTCATACGATTGTATCAGCCTCAAATCTTTCGAGGACTAATCAGACTTCACCGTCGGGCATCGAAGGCTTTGATGTCGAGCATCGACGAAGACAAGGATCGGGGTTGGATGGGCCGTTATATTCGGGTGAGGACCCGTGACCTTATTCCGTAAGAGAAGATATCGTTCCCCGAGGAATGGAATTTCGACCGTAAGTGGTTCTCATAAGACGTTGCTTTTCGTATCTTTTCCCGATTTTTTCTGATGTCTTTCTCCGATATACAGCTACCCCTTGGATGCCACAAGCGGTACCTGACCTCGAGGATTGGGTTTGGAAGTTAGCCTCGACTTCCTCTTATGCCGAACACGCTTTGCGTGATTTGGCAAAAAGTAGATGGGAGGCCAAGAATCATGGTAAGGTTTTATTTCTCATTTCCTTCGAAGTGTTCTCTGTGCTCCATTCGTTACCGATTTCCTTTCATGCAGGCGTAACCAAGGATACCGCTTTGAGGCCTTTGAGCGGTGAAGAAGGAACCAAGTCCCCAGTCCCGAAGCCGGGGAAAGATAAGAAGCGAAAAGCCGCTTCTTGGTCAGAGGACCCCAAGCCCAAAACTCGAAGGGTGTGGAGGAAGACAATTGCTCTTCCGATTGACTCGGTCCAACGATTGAGAGAAGAAGAAGAAGAAGAAGAAGACGATGCCTCGGCTTTGGTGATCCGATCTGCGAAAGCTATCGAGGTCACCAGAGCTCCTGAGCCGATGGCGGCTGTACCGATCGGGGTCGGTCCTGGAATCCAGAGTCTTGATTGGAGTGCCCCGAGTGATTCGCTTGGGGCTATGGCAGTGGGTCATTCGCCTTCCCTTCCAACCTTTTCTGAGGAGGCGTTAAAGGAAGCTCGAGAATTGAAGACCCCCGATATGGGCGGAGGCTCTAGTGTAGGGGACCCTTTTCGGGATTGCTTTACTGGAGTCGATGATGCTTCCGATATTGGTGACGCTTCTCTTCTACTAGAAGAGGCCCAACGTTTCATTACTCGGGTAATAATTTTACTATACTTGGTTTCTTTGTTCTTTTCCAAACTTGATTTGTGTTCTTTCCCTACTGTGCAGGCCATTAGTAGGTTTTGAGTCGACCTTAGTCAGTGTGAGGTCGAGCTTTAGAAGGTCTCGGGGGAGAGAGACGCCCTGCGGCTTCTTTGCAGCCAAAAGGACGAGGCTATAAAGGACCTTCAAGCGGATTTGGCTAATGTTCATAAAGAAGAGGCCGAACTCGATAAGCAGGTGAGCCTCGTTCTGTTAAAGTATGGGTTTGACCAACTGTGGAAGTTAACCCTTCGTTGTCTCAGCTGCAGCAAAATGTTGAAAAGATCGGGTTACTTCGGGAAGAAGTTGATCAAATCAAAGTTGAATGTAATCGATGGAAGGAGACTATCGACCGCTTGGCTGTGGAAAAAGAAAGCATTTTGACCAAATTATTATCGGCCGATGTTCAGCTTTGAAGCGTTAAACAAAAGGGTTCGGCTCAAGCTAAGAGGATCGAGGAGCTTGAAGCACGGCGAGGCCAAGGCGGAGGTTGAGTCGTCGAAAGTCATGGCGATAAGTCCATTATTGTGTATCGGGATGATGCCGAGGCTGCTCAAATGAAGGCACGAGAGGCAACGGATACTGCCGACACTCGAGCTCATTAGGTTGCCGAACTTGCTAAATGTAGGTCTCGGAGGGAGACCCTCGAGGAGATACACGCTCGAGGTTTCGACCTTACTGAAGAGATAAAAAAGACTAAAGAGCTCGAAGCTGAAGCTGAAGCCTTGGCTTCTGATGGCGATGATGATGATGATGATGATGATGATGATGATGATGATGATGATGATGATGATGATGATGATGATGATGATGATGATGATGATGATGATGATGATGATGACGGTAGCAAGAGCGGATCCGAGGACGGGGAAGAGCCTGACAGAGAAGCGAACGCCCCTGAGGATGACCAGGAAGCTTAGTTCTTAATTTTTTACATTTGTAATCAATCATGTAGACAATTTTGTATATAGGCAACTTGGCCGACTTGCTTCTGTTTCGTGAAGACTTTTATACGTGCCTTACAAATGTTTTCACAGGGGTCTTAATAATTTAATCAAATTTGGACTTCGTAGTCTCTATGATTGATTGTTTTTTCAGACTCGAAGTGACGTAGCCCTTAGGCTTACTAGTTGAGTCAATGATTCGAATTCGAAGAAATATAGCCCGTAGGAGTAATGGTCGAGTGAGTGCTTGTTCGAACTCGAAATAAAAGTAGCCCATAGGCTTAGTCGTCCAGTGAATGATTCAAACTCGAAGTAAAATGGTCGAGTGAGTGCCTGCTTGAACTTGAAATGAAGGTAGCCCATAGGCTTAGTCGTCGAGTGATTGATTCGAACTCTAAGTAATGTAGCCCATAGGCGTAATGGTCGAGTGAGTGCTTGCTCGAACTCGTAATAATAGTAGCTCATAGGCTTAGTTGTCGAGTGATTGATTCGAACTCAAAGTAATGTAGCTCGTAGGCGTAATGGTTGAGTGAGTGCCTGCTCGAACTCGAAATGAAGGTAGCCCGTAGGCTTAGTTGTCGAGTGATTGATTCGAACTCGAAGTAATGTAGCCCGTAAGCGTAATGGTCGAGTGAGTGCTTGCTCGAACTCGTAATAATAGTAGCCCATATGCTTAGTTGTCGAGTGATTGATTCGAACTCGAAGTAATATAGCCCATAGGCATAATGGTCGAGTGAGTGCCTGCTCGAACTCGAAATGAAGGTAGCCCGTAGGCTTAGTTGTCGAGTGATTGATTCGAACTCGAAGTAATGAAGCCCGTATGCGTAATGGTCGAGTGAGTGCTTGCTCGAACTCGTAATAATAGTAGCCCATAGGCTTAGTCGTCGAGTGAATGATTCAAACTCGAAGTAATGTAGCCCGTAGTCATAATGGTCGAGTGAGTGCTTGCTCGAACTCGAAATGAGAGTAGCCCATAGGCTTAGTTGTCGAGTGATTGATTCGAACTCGAAGTAATGTAGCCCGTAGGCGTAATGGTCGAGTGAGTGCCTACTCGAACTCGAAATGAAGGTAGCCCGTAGGCTTAGTTGTCGAGTGATTGATTCGAACTCAAAGTAATGTAGCCTGTAGGCGTAATGGTCGAGTGAGTGCTTGTTCGAACTCGTAATAATAGTAGCCCATAGGCTTAGTCGTCGAGTGAATGATTCGAACTAGAAGTAATGTAGCCGGTAGGCGTAATGGTCCAGTGAGTGCTTTCTCGAAATCGTAATAATAGTAGCCCGTAGGCTTAGTGATCGAGTTTATCTTAGTTCTGATTGCATAATAAATCTCCAAATAGAGGAATTTTTCTTGGATATAAGATATCGGTAAAGAGGAGGACTTTCTTTGCAAGTCATTGTACATGTGTTCATGTTTCGCGTCTGGGTTTGGGCCAACTACATGAGCATGGTTCGTTTTGACCATTTTGGCTCTTACAACTTTTCCTACTGGAACCCTGTTGTTGCGAAATAACTTTCTTGCATCAGAACTTGATATATTTGAGGGCCTAATGCCCCCTAGTATTCGAGATCGATTGTACAAAGGCCTCGGATACTGTTGTAAGTGCAGCACGATCATTGGTTGCCTCATTAAAAACCTTGCCGAAAAACCCATTTGGGATAAAATCGGTCTAAGGGAAAAAGAGTGCAACGCATGCTTTCAAGTGAAGGATCCATCTTAGCTCTTGTTCGGACTTCTGCAGGGGTCAGTTTTGAAATGTAACTGAATATGGAAGGGTCGTACCTTAGCAGTACTATCGTTTTAGATGTGATACATTCCAACTGTTTGATAGTTGTTTGTCGTTTATAATGTCGAGCCTGTATGATCCCTTTCCAACATTCTCGAGAACCTGATATGGTCCTTCCCAATTTGGTCCTAATTTTCCTTCGTTCGAATTTCGGGTATTGATGGTGACTTTTCTTAACACTAAGTCCCCGGGCTTGAAATGGCGTAGCTTGGTTCTTCGATTATAATATCTTTCGATTCGCTGCTTTTGGGCGGCCAATTGGACGAGAGCAGCTTCTCGTCTTTCGTTTGATAATTCAAGGCTGGTATTCATAGCCTCGTTATTTGATTCTTCCATCGTGAATCGAAATCTGGTGTTAGGTTCACCGACTTCGACTGGTATCAATGCTTCGGACCCATATACTAAGGAGAATGGGGTTGCCCTCGTACTGGATTTGATGTTGTTCGATATGCCCAAAGGACTTCGGGCAAGATTTCTCTCCATTTTCCTTTAGCGTTGTTCAACCTCTTCTTTAGGTTTTGAATGATAGTTTTGTTCGTTGATTCGGCCTATCCGTTCCCACTGGGGTGGTATGGTGTTGATAGTATCCTTCTTATTTTGTGATCTTCGAAGAATTTTGTTACTTTGCTGCCAACGAATTGTTTCCCATTGTCACATACTATTTCGGCGGGTAACCCGAATCGGCATACGATATGATCCCAAATAAAGTCTATAACTTCTTTCTCTCTTATCTTCTCGAACGCCTGCGCTTCAACCCATTTAGAAAAATAGTCAGTCATAAATAAAATGAATTTGGCTTTACCTGGGGTCGATGGCAGAGGGTCGAAGATATCCATTCCCCATTTCATGAACGACCATGGGGATAGAACTGAGTGAAGTTGCTCTCCGGGTTGATGGATCATTGGCGCAAACCTTTGACACTTGTCACATTTATGAACAAATTCCTTCGCATCTTTGCCCATATCGATCCAATAATACCCTGCTCTGATTATTTTTCGAACTAATGTATCGGCACCAGAGTGATTCCCACAAGTGCCCTCGTGCACTTCCCGTAGGATGTAATCGGTATCTCTCGGACCCAACCATACTGCCAACGGTCCATCGAATGTCCTTCGATATAGCATTCCATCTGAAGCGAACATGAATCGAGCAGCTTTAGTCCGTAGGGCTCTAGAATCTTTAGGGTCCGATGGGAGCTTTCCGCTCTTTAAGTATTCAATATACTTATTTCTCCAGTCCCAGGTTAAGCTTGTAGAATTTATCTCGGCGTGACCTTCTTCGATTACCGATCTCAAAAGTTGAACGATAATCCCCGAGCTCAAGTCATCTACCTCGACCAACGATCCCAAATTCGCAAGTGCATCGGCCTCTTTGTTTTGTTCTCGTGGAACGTGCCGTAAAGTCCATTGTTTGAAATGGTGCAAAGTGACAAGCAGTTTGTCTAAATACCTTTGCATTCTACCTTCTCGAACTTCAAAGGTTTTGTTTACTTGACTCACCACCAGCAAAGAGTCACAATTGGCTTCAATGACTTCTGCTCCCAAGTTTTTAGCTAGCTCGAGACCTGCAATCATGGCTTCATACTCGGCCTCGTTGTTAGTCAACCTGGTAGTTTTAATAGATTGCCTAATAGTGTTACCCGTGGGTG